>JAJIYU010000181.1:0-64788 GCA_030144865.1 Tinospora cordifolia | reverse complement strand
GTCTCATAGGATTATCACATAAAGAAGTATTATTCCCCATGGCTCAGTCCGTCGAAACGATATCATATTTTAGATTTGCTCTTGCAAATCCAAAACACGTTGCCATGTAAATAAAATTTCATGAAAACCAAATCAAATGCAACATATGCTCATATCAATAACATGCTTACATTCAAACCATTTTTTTTCTACAATGCCATATAAATAACAAAGATAAAGAAATACTCACCGAATACCAACACTAAATCCAATTGGCACGTAATTCACTCTCTGGTAAATAACCAGCTTTTCCCACCTTTACTGTAAAGTTCAATAATATATAATCCATCATTTTATATCATATTAGATGCATCCATTCATGTTTAAGAAAAATCAGAAGTTTTAGACATAAAGCAATATTCTTTTAAATACCCCAAAATAAAGATCATTCACCAAAATTATTGTCAATCAATTTCCAGTATCCATTTCAACCTCTATACTCAATTCACCAAAGTTATCCTATCAAAAATTTCGAAAGCACCAATCAAATTTATTTCTATAATCAATTTCTAGTGTATTTATTTCTCGTTTTTTATCCTACACGCACATCAGACCTCGCGTATTGATGCCCATCGACTCGAATAATCTCAATAATCATAAAACTAATTTTTTTCTCAGATAAAATATTTTTATGGTAAAAAATAACTTAAATAGGCTTTTAAATCATATTTTCTGTAATTTTCTATATTTTTTCTTAAAAACCCCATTGCTCAATCGTTCACCAAAATTCTAATTGATATCCAAAATTCATAATTTTGGTGTCGATAGCTACATATTTTCGTTCTCTACATTTCTATAGCTTTAAATCAAGCTTTCATTGGGGTTTAATACTATCAAAAGCCTATCCAAAGGTTATAAAACTTTGGGTATTTATTTTAAAATCTACATGATAAACTAGCACAATATAACCACATATCTGGAATCTACTTATCACTAAGAGTGTTTTGGTATAATTTTTGTTGAGTTTCACTCACTGTAGGGAAACACCCAATTTTTGGGTACGACTATAAAACACTGCCTACGATAAAAATTACATCGATAGAATTGTAGTACGTAGTTTAATTTGCGTTTTTGTAACTAAAATTTGAAGAAATAGCTTACCTGCACGACGAATTCGGCGAAAAATCGAATTTTCCCTTCGTTTTCTCTTTCTTCTGTGCATCTTCTTTTTTCTATTCTAAAGTCGATGAAAGTAAAAAAAATAAAACTAAAATCACGTTTAAAACAAAGTAACCGAAAATAATCCTAATTTTACCCTAGTTTAGGAAACTAATTCCTTGTGCGCTAACCTTGTATAACTTATTCCCAATTTTACCTGTATTTTGATTCCCTAACTACCTACCTTTTATAAATTAATTCCATATGCGTATACCTTATATAAATTAATTCCATATGTGTATACCTTATATAAACTATTTCCGCTTTTACCCCAAATTATATATATGTTTATATTTTATATATTTTTAATATTTTTGTCCCAGTTCTCTTTTTTTTCTGAAATCAGTTCAAAAAGGCCCCCATAAGTATCCTTTTTGTTTTCCAATTTTTTTCCAACTTAAACCAACGTGATTTATTTTATTTTTTTAATAAATATTGTAATAAACATGTAATATGTATTTTTAATATATGTGTATAATTAATACGTACGTACACACGTAATCCGTACAAATACGTGTATTTATACTCATTACTTTCTATTTAAATTAATTTACGTCTCTAATTAAAATACGGAGTGTTACATGATCAGCTTTCGACTTGGAGTAAATCAGGGCGTTATCCACAATACTACTAAAAACTGGTCAAGGTATTATCTAAATACTCTGGTCCTTAAATTCATGGATCTTGTTTGTGCATTGAGTAAACCAACTAACATCACTATGAGTTTTAGAGGTTATCTTATGTATAACTGACTCTAGGATTCTCAATTGGAAATATTCTAACTTAAGATCAATCTTAGAGAATTTTGTGGCTTCTTCTAATAGGTCATCTATCCTTGGTAAGGGAGACTTATCCTTTACTATTGATCCTTTATCCTAAGGTCAATCTTAGAGAATGAGAAGCTCTCTTGAATAGATCCTAAGGTCGTCTGATTAATCTTTTGATAGTTGACACACAATCTCATGGATCCAATTTTCATGAACAAAATCGAAGCTCCTTAAGGTGATTCACTTAGTCTGATGAATCCACTTTCTCAAAGCTCGTCCAGCTAAGTTTTTAACTCAGTCATCTCTACCAGTTTCATTTGGTAAGGAAGAATGGCTATGGGTAGTTCCATGGTGATCTTTAGTCTTCAATTCTATTTCTTTATTTAGTGGATCATGGTTTTCTCAAAATTTATTTTATTCAAATCATTTCATCTAATTGAAATCATCAAGTAATTTCATTGCAATTTCGAGACACTAAAATTTAAATTAAATCTCGTCCTAATGGTTTATTCAACGTACTACTAATGTTGCTACTGAGGGGCTTGATCTTTGGGAACATCAGCAATAGCAAACACTCTGGCCTAGTTTTGTCCATGTTCCTGATCTTAGTTCAGTGGTTGCTGGTGTTGAGGAACTTGAGCCTTGGTGGGATAGAACTTCGCCACATGTTGTGGCTAATTGCAATAATAACACAACCCTTGTTGCTTGGCCTATTCCCTCTGCACCTCTTTTATTTGGTTGGGTTAGGTTCGAGTATGATGCACTTTATTATGACCATTCTGATTGGTGTTTTGTTTTCTTGTTTCCACCCTTTTCCTTTTGGTCATTTTGTGGCCACTTTTTCTAGTCTTCAACTTTTGCTCGAAGTTGAGTTCTTGCTCCAATAATAATGCCTTCTCCACAACATTTCTGTACGTCTTTAGGCTTATCAATATTATCACTTTTCGAATCTCGATCTTGAGACCCTCTGCAAATCTATTGGCCTTCATCTTTTCTTCCTTGATTAGTTTATGGGGAAACTTGGCCAATTCTGTAAACTTGGTGCCATATTCCAGTACAGTCATATCTTTTTAGGTTAATTTGATGAACTTAGATTGCTTCTTCATCAAAGTAGCCTCTGGGAAGAACTTTTCGTAGAACACTTTCATGAAATCCTCCTAGTTCATCTGCCTGATGTTAGTGTCCAGATCTGCCTTTAGCATCTGTTACCAACTCAAAGTCGGTCCCTTAAACTAATGGATAGCAAGTGCAACTCTATGGGGACTCATTGCCCCTAACACATCTAAATGCTTATCAAGCTCCTAGTACCAATGGTCTGCAGACATGCAGTTGGACGTGCCATCAAATTGAGATGGGCAAAGTTCTTGCAACTCCATCAACATGTCCCCTTATTCCTTGTCCTCCACACCATCTTGTGCCCTCCATTGAACTGAAACTTATGTATAGGCACCTATTGCTATATCAAAATTTGTTCATGTATTTGCAGTCGTGGCACTGCTTGTGCAGCATCTGAGGTAGTATCCTCATAATCTGTTCTGTGGCTCTCCAGGTAATCTTTGTTAACAACTCAAGAATTACCATATTCTCAATCTGAGCCTCAGCAGTGCTAGTCTGTGCCTCTTGTTCTTATGGTTTAGTCTCGTTAGATGTAATAGTTATCATGGCATATTTCTTGGATCTGGCCATTATCTACAAGTCAAAGTTGTCTTAGTATTCATTTCCTCAAGTTTTCATTTTGCTCATGTTATCATGACTCTAGATTCATATTTCTAAGTTTTCAATTTGTTTCGTGACCTATTAGTTTATTCTTCTAGGTTCCGTTTGAGGGTTTCAAGGCCCTCTAATATTGTTGGACACAAGATTTGGTCTCAAAATCCAAAGGCATGAGATATAGATTTTCATGAATTTAAAAAAGTAAAGCATGCATTCAATCATTTAATCATTCAATCATACAATTTCATGCTAGCATAGCGAGATTCCAAGCTTCCACCTATGCCTCCGAGTTCGAGCATCTCATACCACCCTTGCCTATCGACATAGGCTTCTACCCAGAGATCTCACTATGCCCAACCAATTTTGCAAATGTCTCGATAGCTAAGGTCTCCCAAGCCCCACTATAATTGACTGTCCCATACCAGCCAAGCATAGGGAAACAAGTTCTTCTAAAGTTACTGATCATTCGCCAAACATGGCATCATTCTCTAAGTCTATGATTCCTCCATATCCCTGAATTCCTAAGCGTCTCATACCACATAGAAACCAGAGTTATAGGATCTTCCTGATCTTGTGTCCTCACCAATCAAATGATATGTTTTCATACGTTTTCAATCTCTAACCTATGTCCCATAAGTTTTCATTTTTGATCCACTGTATCACCCTTGGTAACACCCAAGTCTCTACCTAAAGTCTCTTTCTTAGACCTAGGGTATCAATATCTAGTTGAGTCCTACGACCTTTATCCATTTTCCAATACCACCTTTGTACTCTAGTACGTTCCTTACCCTTAAATACTACTCTTAGTTTTCTTGTAGAAAATAAGTATGTTCCTCAACTTCTACAACTTGTATGAGCTGGTGGAACAGCCTCCAGATTAGTCAATAAGATAGAGTCTACTTAAATAATTGGCATTTCTCGAATGAGATAACTCATCTCCCTTTCAATGTTAAGTTTTACTCGGGACAAGGCTTACCCAATATTAGCTGAACTTGTAATCTTTGTATCCAAACAAAACATTTGAAAACATATATCTCTATCAAAAACAACTTTTTGAAATGATTTGTAATTTCAAAATAGGAGGTAGGGCATCCTAAGTTAACTCGAAGGAAAGGTATTACCTGATGAGTCAACTCTTTCTAACTCTGCCCAAGGCACCGACAGCCTAGGCTTTGATACTACCTTTGGTATTAGAATAACCATCTCGTTCTAGCCTAGCAACTACCACTTAAGCTCTGATACCCCCTTTTTAACACCCCGCCTCCACCACCCAAATTGTCTCCGCACATTTGTGTCACATGCTTGCTCACTGGACATCTCGTGGGTCACCTGAGAGGCTGGCGATGTCACATTATTTCTATTTCTTTTGGTCCCAATTCTATGAGACAAACACTTAAACATATTTCATAAAGCACATGTGAAATCATTTGATAAAATAAATCAATATTACTAATTGAAATAAATATATATGAAATACAAGGTCTATTGAACTTTATTATATTAAATTGAACTTTAACATAAATGAAAATTAGGGCTAACATGCCTGACTTAAATATTTCACGAATAGAATTTAACTCTAGCCATGCAGCATCTGTTCAAAAAATCACTAAAAGGTTAGAAAAGGAAGGGTGAGCTTATGCATCTAGTGGATCATTCTAATATTTAACTCATTATGTCAAAACGAATAGAAGATGCATAACAAACACTTCAAAGATTGTGTGATTCAAACGGTTGTTTGTTATCTATTAATGTTAAAACTGAAATGGTTACCCCTCAATATTCCATATTTAGGGGATGAGGTCAAATTTGGACCTTTAAACCTATCATTAATAAAGTAGGGTTAGATCCAAACTCTCAGTTCACATCCTAAAAATACCCCTTTTGGAACACTCATGACGAAAATTCGTCATCGTGTCGGTACATGGTTAGAATCTTGGTTTAATCTTTTATTAGTGATAAATAGTAACATGATAAGATCAAGATAATAGTAAATAGGATGTATTTATTAACAGTATGTCATAGCATGGATCATATCATTACAAATCATACATCATTCGCATATAACCCTAAGCATGCATATCTAGGCATAGTGTGTATGATCATGGCATGTATAATCATGACATATTTCTAAGATAGGAAAACAACCATGCACACTATACTTGAATCAAAATAATAAGATAAAATTCAGAAATCACTTCCACCTTCACTTAATCCTCTAATTCCAACTCCTCTATTGAATCTCCTTCTAGCATAGAATTTGTGCAAAACTCCATTGATTCCCACTATGCTAATTGTTGTTTAGAACAACCAAACAAAGAAAATATGCCAAGAGGGAGGAAGAAAGAGCAAGAAGAGACTTGTTAGTCCTTGCTAGGATGAAGAGAATGGTGTGAGGTACAAGGTTTATAAAGAGTTCTAGTGGGCGTGAATTGGCATGTTTGGGGTGTTTCTAATGTAGAAAACTTGCTAATTCTCTAATTTTTCCATGCTCCCCATGCACAAGAGTTAGTAAGTGGTGTTTTAGGGTTTTGGAGGCCTTTTTCCACGCAATTTCTATATTTTTTTTTTGAAAATTTTGACACACTACCGCGGTAATGAAATCCTACCTCGGTAGTTCATGCCATTACCTAGGTAGTTTACACCATTCCATTCCAGTACCTAGATAGTCCATACCATACCATTACCTAGATAGTCCATACTATTACCTAGGTAGTCCCTACCATTACCTATGTAGTGAGGAAAGATTTTGTGTATTATTTTGTTTTTCGTTTTGATTTGCTAGGTCTTTCGTATGTCAAATTATACATTGTTTCTATTACAATTTCATGAATTTTTCAAAGATTATTTTTTCCAAATAATTTTATTTAATTTTCCAAAAATCTCGACAAAATCTTACAGTGTTACAAAGAGTTTGAAGTACATCTACACTTAGAAGGAGTTAACTCTTAGGTAGCGAAAATGGATAGAATTCCTTAAAGATTATGATTTTCAATTTTATTACCATCCAAAGAAGGCCACTATAGTGGCAGAAGCCTACGAAATTTAACAAGAAGCTGAGGAAAAAGGTCAAATGTACTAGTTAATCGAGGATTTCAAGCTAGATGGCACTTCAGATGAGAAGAAGGTATATCTTTACAACATGACTTGCTAGCTAATTCTTCTACATCAAATCAAGGATGAACAAAAGCAAGATAAGTGGATCATGACTCTGATTGAAGGAGTTGAACAGGGCAAACATACTTATTTTAGAATCAATGTCGAAAGCACGTTGAGACTTGGAGATAGAATTTATGTTCCTCAAGGTGGACAAAACATAAAAACCATATTGGATAAAGTCCATCAAACCAAATATATGATGCATTCAGGTGGTAACAAGATGTACCAAAACCTTTTAAAGACTTATTGGTGGAGACAAATGAAAAGAGATATAGCCAAGTATGTCTCAAGTTGCTTAACTTGTCAGCAAGTAAAGGCGAGCACAAAAAACCCACAAAATTGTTACAATCATTTCTAATCCTAGAATGGAAGTTGAATAACATAATCATGGACTTTGTCAGCAGGTTACCCAGGAACCAGAAATGAGAAGATACTTTGTGGATGATTGTGGATCATCTCAGTAAGGTGGCACATTTCTTGCCCATTAGATCCACAAATCAAGTTAGTAAGTTGGGAGAACTTTATGTGAAGGAAATAGTAAGACTTCATGGGGTAACTAAGACCATAATGGCAGACAGAAACTCTCAATTCACATCATAGATTTGGCAGAGTCTACAGAAGGAATTGGGCACTAGACTTACCATGAGCACAGCTTTCTATCTACAAACTGATGGATAGTCTAAGAGAGTCATTCAGATGCTAGAATACATGTTGAGTTCTTGTGTCTTGGATTTTAAGGGCAACTAGAGCAAGTATCTACATCTAGCAAAGTTCACCTATAACAATAGTTATCAAACAAGCACAAATATGGCTCCTTTCGAAGCTCTTTATGGAAGACCTTACAGATCACCAACCTATTAGGCCAATTTTGAGGACTATATGCTTCCTGGACAAGATCTAGTGGAGGAGATGAATAATGAAGTCAAATAGATCTAGAAGAGATTTGCCATGACAGAAAGTAGGTAAAAGAGTTATGTAAATAAGAAGAGAAAACCTATAACACCCCAACCCTTGACTCGATGGTCCGGATCACGCAGTGGGCTGAGCTGTGTTACTTTTACTAGTGACTCACACTTGACTTTCTATTTTCTTTTATCCCAAGTCTGTTGGATTTCAAAGTACTCAACTCAATTACATTCACCTAACTGAACAAGACAAGCTGATTAGAGATAAAATAATTCTTCAACTTTATCAATGGAAAGGAGTACATAACTCAAATGTAATACAACGAAATTGGGCAATACGCCCCTTACAATGAATTAAAAATGTTCTAAATAAAATACTCTAACATATTTCCTAAGTGATTGACATGCATCTTCATGTTTTTCAATGAAAAATTAAAGGAGGAATGATGAGCATAAAGCTCAGTGGATCATTCTAAAAATAGTCAAATCATTATTTCAAAGCAATAAGACATTCACATCAAACACTTTCAAACATTAAGTGAATCAATCAGTTTATTGTTTTATAGTTGAAAACTTAAACTGAAAGGAGTCAACCTTAATGTTCTTATCAAAATACATCAAGTGAAAGGGCATTCCTTTATGCCACCAAGTTTCACCAAATTTAGGGCCTAACCCGTATTCTGAGTATTTTGGGACCTCACCCATATGAACTAGAAACTAATCTAAGTTCATATCTAAAGAACACCCACAGTAATCCCTGTGAATCACTATGATAGTACGTAGTTCTTATCATAATCAATCTTTCTTTTCTTGAGTCAAACATGAATAATGAAAACAAAATTCAGCATGTGAGCATGATATTCACATAACCAAAATGTCATATAGCATGCATCTTTAATCAAACAACCTAACCATCACATGATTTGATGATAGTAAAACAGGTGTGCAAAATAAATTGAAAATAAAACATGCATATGAATAACTCATTGAATTTAAAATAACAAGATAAGAGTTTCAAAATTACTTCCACCTCAACGTTTTGAAATCTTACTTGCACAAATCAAAATTTCAATAGCACTTCCACCCTCTAAGACATTTAGAATCTCAAGAATACTCAAGAATTGAAAAGAGGTGCCAAGAGAGAGGTTAAAGAAAGCAAGAGGATCTTATTAGCTCTTACTTTAGGATGAAAAGAATGAAAGCATAGGGGCCTTTATATAGATTTTTTGTGTGCATAGGGGGAAAATTTTGAAAATGTTCACACTAGCTACTTTCTATCTCCTCTTGCGCACAATTTGGGCAAGTGGGCTGATTTATTTCCATTTTCTCTTGTGTGCAACACAATAGCAATTGTAAGGATTTGGTTTCTTCTCTTATGCATCAAGGAACCATTTCTAATGTTGGTGTGCAACTATTTTGGGCGTCCCTTTTGTGTGCATAGGAATCATGGGACCACGTTCCGTTTCTAAAAATATTTGATATGCTTGCTAATTCCTTTCTTAATTTATCTCCTTTTGGTGTCATTGTGAGTAAGGAAACTGTCATTCTTCACTTGTGCGTCAAGAATACACAAGATCCGGTGAGCACAGAACATAAGAACTTCCATTTTGGTTCTTTGGTGGTGCAGACAAGTGATTAGGGTAGGTTAGGGTTTTTTATGTTTGTGCTAATTTTTTGTTCACACGTATATAGTGAACTTTCTAATATGGGCTTATTATACAAGACAGCTAGGGTTTTTTGTGGTGTGCACATAGCTAGGGTTAGTTTAGGGCTTTTGCTAATCTTTGTGTTCACATGTAGTCAAGGAAACCTTGTAATATGGGCTCATGAGCACATGGTTTGGGAACTTTCCAATTCTCCATCTTTTTATTTGGTTCTAATTTCCTTCTATCTCCCATGGATGATGTTTTTGATCAAATGAGGATTGTTCATTCCATAATTTGAATGAACCTCTAGGGAATTAATTTGTCGTTTAATGAAATTGCACCTCAATTTATCTTTACTCATTATGTTTATTTATATAACACATTGAAAATTATTTGTAATGTTTTGAAATTAAACAGAACTTGCTAATTTTTTGAGAGCCAAATATATCATTTAATTAACTCTTTTGATTTGATATTTTTAAATATCACATTATGGTTTCCTTTACACCCAAAATATATTTATTTTTACACTAGAATTTCTACAAGCTCCCAAAATTTTATTTCTCATTTTGGTTATAACGTAAAATATACAAAATCTTGTATCCCAAAATTTCATAAAATTCTTAAGAATCAATACTTATTTATTTATTTCATTTTTTTCAAGGGTATGACAATACATTTGGAGTTTCAAACAGGTGATAAGTAGCCTTAAGAAAGGAATCAACCAGTCTATGCATAAAGGAATGTTATCCCTCAGATTCATTGGTCTATTTGAGATACTTCAAGGGATTGGAGAATGCGCCTAGAAATTAAACCTACCAAATAGAATGTTCTCAATACATAATGTGTTCCATGTGTCGATGCTAAGAAGTTATGAACTGGATCCTTCTCACATTATCCATTGGGAGGAGATCGACATCCAGAATGATGCCACGTATGAAGAAGCAACGGTTAGAATTCTAGACTGCAAGATACAAGGCTTGAGAACAAAGGACATCCCTTTAGTCAAGGTTCTCTGCATCATAGAGTGGAAGAGGCAACTTGAGAGTTGGAAAGTGAGACGAAAAGTAAATACCTAGACCACTTCACCATAATTACATGACCAAATAGCATCAAAACAAGTAAACCTTGAGAAAACCATGGAATTTGTAATGTAAAATATGTACAATCAAATGTATAAAGGGGTAGGCAAACCGGAACAAAACACAAAAATTTGCAAATGGCCAACTCACCGGTTATTATAGTAATTAAAAACACTACTGCGGTAGTGTGTTCCTAGCCAAAAAATCCAATGAAAATATTGTGTTCTGGTTATTATGGTAATGCCTTTTCACTTCTACGGTAATATGAATAAAATATGCATGAAAAGATTATGTAAAGTTTTCAAAACAACTATATGAAGCTTCTAACTCATGGGCAACTTCTAAAATCTATACTTGCTAATACTTGTGGAAAGAAAATAAGTAAAATAACAAGAAAAAGCGTTTAGAAAAGATAGCCACCAAGGAAACAACCCAAGAACTTCCTAAACTCATTTTATTGAGCTCTATATAAACCCAACATGAGCACCCCATTCTCCTTACTCAAGCAAGTGCAAATCACTTCTCTTCTTGTCTCCTAGCCTTTTTTTTGGCATTCTTTCGTCCCCTAGCTATTCCACACTTATCGTAGTTAGAAGGAGGAAAACCCAAAATTCTGCAACACATTAGAATGAACATACTGCTTGGCATTCTTTCGGAGGAACCAGAGGATTTAACGAATCAAAGAAGGTATAATATCATTGTCTAAGTCTCAAATGCATGATTCATGGTCTAGAATTGGAAGTATTAGGATGCCAAGGTCATAGGAAAGTAAAGGAGGGAAGACACATACAAAGATTACTAGTTTTCGTGTTGGTTATCGTGGTAGTCATCAATATTGCAATAATTCAAGCATTACCTCGGTAGCCTACCTTGGTCATGCTTTTGTCTTCCTCTATTTTTGCAAATTTTCCTCATAGCCTACTGTGGTAATGAAGCTATTTTTCTAGAAACCCCTTTGGTTATTGCAATAATGACACTACACTCCTATAACACCCACTAGTTACCGTGGTACTCTACCCCAATAGTGCTTATGGACTTCCCTTTTTCACTTTTTCATTTTAATTATGGCGATAACTTTTCTTCTACCATAATACATAGACCCAAGATTATACTAAAACTCATCTAGGATGATATCTTGTACAACTAAAGGCCATATTAGGTGGAAATCATTAGAATATGATTAGAATGTTAGAAATACTTGAATCACCAGTAATAACGTATGGAATCTTACTCTTCAAGGTGGAAGGCTCAAGAAGCATGGAATCCTAGTACAAAGAGGGAATTAAGCGTATAAGTTGGATATGATTTTCAAATTTTGAATTATTATCATGATTCAAATAATGTATGCATGTATGCTTGTAGTCTACAAGTATGGTTTAAATTGAATATACATATTGTGCCTTGAATATGCATGTCTAGAGTTACATGAATGATGATGCATGTTTTCAATGATATGTGTAATAGCATGATTTATGCTATATGAATTAACATGCCTATGATATGATGATCACCATGCTCACATGCTATTTTCCTATTTTATGTTTAATCCATTATGCTATGGTCTGTTTTTTTACTTAAGAAAGATTAATAAAGATGATAACCACGTACCAGCGCACCGATGGATTTCATTATGAGTATTCCAACCTGAACCTACTTTGCTGATTATTTTGATTCTCTGAATTGGAACTAGGAGTTTCAATTAACCCCACTTTCTGAATTGTGAATTGGGCGTCCAAATCGACCCCACTTCATCAATAATGGGTTTGAGCATCTGTATTTAACCTCTCTCCTTAGATCTGGAATGTTGAGGCGGATTCCTATTGGTCTTAAGATCAACTGATAACTAGTCTTTGTTTGAATCACCTAATCTATGAAAGTGTTTGACATGTATGTTTTATTTGATTAAAATAATTATTTAAATATTTATGATGATCCACTAGGCTCTTGAGCTAACCTCTTTTCCTAACATTTCAAGAAATTAAAGATCAAAGGCCCCGAAGAGAGTGAGAGTTTTCCTTCCTAAATTCAAAATTTTGTTTAAGTTGGGCATGTTGGCCCTAGTTTTCCATTTTAGTTTACAGTTGTTTTATTGAATAGGCTCAAAGATCATTGTACCCACTGAATATTGAAATTGATTTTTTTAAGTAATGATATTGATTTATTTTCATCTAAAGATTTCAAAGAATTTTATGTGAAATCTGCATGAGTTAATATGTCATAGGAAGTCTCATAGAGTTGGGATAGTGGAAAAAAGAAAGAAACAAAGGAGATAAAGTAACGCTCTCACCTCTCAGGTGGTCATGAACGATGCTTGCACTTGGTGATAATGTGTTGATTTATTAACCTTGAGGGCGGCACGGTAATTGTGCCTCCTAACCAAATTTATCAACCCACGAGGGGGAGGCGGGATGTTACAATAAAACTTTATTGATAATTAAGTATCTTGAACCAATGATTAGATATATTTTACAACACTATTTGCTAACCATTATTTTAATGAGATAATATTTTCAACATTAGGGGAGAGAATAAATAGTTGAAAAAAGAAATAAATTGGAATGTTTCATCATTACCCTACTCTGTTCCTCAAACAAAACAATTTGAACATGAAGTTCATAGAATAATTCACTTGCAAAATTGTAATACCCCGACCCTCAAGACTCGGGTCGGGTCATGTTACTTTTACAACTACACAACATGCATCACATTCTATTTCAATTATCTCAAGTCTTATTAATTCATAATGAGCACACAACTCAAACAATTTAACTTTAATTTAGTGAGACTATTACAAAGGAGATAAAAGAAAACCTTAATCTTTATTTATTCAATAAAATAATAAAGAAGTACATACTTGAATTTCAAATAACAAAAGAGTAAATAATTCAAATTAAAAAATAAATTTAGCAAAAGTTTTAATTTAAATAATCTAAAATTTGGGCAACATGCGTTTAATATAAATTTTCAAATTTAAAGCCCTATCTAATTTTCAATAATCTTCATGATTCAATTTCTTGAAAAATATGAGAGGAAGGGGTGAGCACATAGCCCAATGAATCATTCCATAATCAATTAAAGTACTAATTCAAACAAAAGCACATCCAAATTTAAACATTAATAAACAATTAAGCGACTCAAACAACATCTTTGGTTATTGTTGACATTATGACTGAAAAGTGTTCTAATACTTTGATGTTCTTATCAAAGTACTCCACTCTTGGATGAAAAAACAATTCATCTTGTCATATTCCATTAGAATAATGATCTCATGTTCACATTCCAAGTACTTTGGGCTATAACCATCCACATATAGTGATGAGACCTATATACACTAAATATATGGAAAAAACAACCATAACGTCACTTAAATTACTATGGCTGAACATGGTTCATAACTTCAAGCTCTTAATCTTAATTCCCACATATTCATGAATCAAAAATCATAATACAATTAAGAATAAAACATTCAAAAAGCATGAAAACAATACATTGCATGCTTCATAATTCAAATCAAACCTAAGCATGGAAACTAGACATGGCATGGTATCATGAATACTTAAAACATGCATAACTAATAATCAAAATTTAAATCATGATCAAATATGTTAAAAATTGAAAATAAACATGCTAAACTAAAAATAAAAGATGCATCAACATGCTAGAAACTCAAACTAGTAAAGTAGAAGTGTAAGAAATCTCATCCACCTTAGTTGCTTGTTTGTAAAAATTGAAAAATTAAAAAATAAGGTAGAAGTTCCCTTTTTCTATGCACGTCAAGAACAACCAACAATTTCAAGAATGTAAAAGAAATCTAAAATCCTAACTACTCTCTAAAAATCACTCAAGAACGCAAGAAAGGGAAAGGGGTTGCCTAGAAAAGGGCTAGAACAAGCTAAGAGGGAAGTGTCAACTCTTTGCTTTAGGATGAATAAGAAGTGAACACAAAGGGGTTTATATAGATTTTCAAGATGCTAGGGGGGACATCTTAGGCAGCTAGGGCAGCTCACAATTAAGCAACTTTCCATTGCTAAAGGGGACAATTTGTATAGAATAGGGCAGGTGTGCTCATTAGGGTTTCCTAATCATATTTGCACAAATCAAATTTAGAACGACTGCTAAACCATTTAGTATGTCCATCTAGATCAAATTTTGTACTCATGGCATGTTTCCTGATTAATACATTTTCTTGGGCATCACACATACATTCCATGGAAACATTGCCTTTGTGGCGTAATGGGAGCATACACCCTAGGGTTTTTGGTTGGCTTTGTTTCTATGGGTGCGTGTGCATAATCAACAAGCAAATTAGGTGAAGGTTTGAATAAGGCATCTTTCTAATCTAGTTTGGCAAGTGTATCAAGAATCTTTCCTAGAAATATTCACACTTGGGTGTCAATCATGCATGATTAAAGACTTTTCTTATTTTTTTTCCTTCCCTTGGTCGTCACCTAGTAATTGTGCATGGAAACTAGCGTGTACAATATCAGATCATGGTCTAAAATTTCTAATCTAGGTCCTTGTGTGGTGTGCTCATCAAGCAAGATCATTTTAGACACTTTCTAGGTGCTAATCTTGGCGTCGTGAGTGAGCATAGGGCAACCTTCTAATTTGGGCATCAATCATAAACTTAAGAATCTTTATTATTTCTTGTGTCTCCTTCTTCATTAGGTTTTTAATTTGGGCATGTGTGACAGCTAGGGTTTAGTTGTGGCACAAACATTATATTTTTAAAAGCTTCTCTTGGTCACATGTCACGCACACACACACATAAATGTAAGGGCCAGTTATGGACTACGGGTGCACGTGATCATTTGTGGTTGGTCATACATTCATGGGTCCACATGAATTTAATAAAAATTTATGTCTCATTACTAACAAAGAATTAAGGGTTTTGATCTATATTTTTGTGTTCATAATAGACTAATGCACATTTTCAAACCATTATTTGACTAGGGTGATTTTCATTTTATTTACTTTCATAATTTAGACTCCCCTGAAGGGTGTTAGGCAAATAAAACCCCAATTGTTGTCCAATTGAGCTAATTTTTGGATATGTTGTCTAGTTGATCAGTTCATGTCATCTTATGGAACTTCAAGTAATTTTGAGGTCCTTAGGGTTACTAAAGGAGGAGTTTGGACCTGTTATATTTACCCATAAAATGGACCCAATTTCATTTCTCACTCAAATTTCATCTAATTGATACTAAAATTCTTATTTGATTAAGTACATGATTTTTAGGGTATTACAACCTACTCTCCTTAAAAATATTTCATCCTCAAAATTTGTACATCATCAAGGACTCCTAGTGAATAGATGTGAATATTTTGTTTTCATTTCTCTTTCCAACTCCCATGTAGCTTTTTTCACCCCATGATGTTTCCGTAATACTCTAACTAAGGGAATATCCTTAGTTCTCAAGCTTTGCATTTTGTGATCAAGGATCCTAACAGTTGTTTCTTCATATCTGTTATCATCCTGAATGTTCACTTCCTCCCAATGGATGATGTGAGAGGGGTTTGGTTCATATTTTCTCAGCATAGACACGTGGAACATGTTATGAGCTGAGCAGTCATCCAATTAGGTAAGTCCAACTCATAAGCACATTCCCCAATTCTTAAGTATTTTAAAGGGTCCGTCAAATCTAGATGATAGCTTCCCTTTGAACCCAAATCTTTTGATCCCTTTTGAGGATTGATTCTTAAAAACACCTTCTCCCCCACTAGGAACTCTAGTGACTTCCTTCTTTTGTCAGCATAACTCTTTTGATGGCTCGGAGTTGTGATCAAACTCTTCTGGATTAGTTTGACTTGGTTGTTCATTTCTTCCACCAAGTTTGGCCCAGTGAACACATAGGCTTCAAGCTCAGCTCAACAGGTTAGTGATCCTCAAAGCCTTCTATACAGAGTGTAACACCCTAGAGTTTTAGAGCGCGTACACGTCAAATAAAATATTATTTCAAAAAATAATAATAATAAATAAAATAAATAATAGTTTTACGAAAAATAAAATAAAAAATTAAAATATAGATTTTAGAATTAATAATGCTTTAAAATAATAATAATAATAAATAAATAAATACATAGATTTTAGAATCTATAATGTTTTGGAGGAAAAAAATATAAGTAAAATAATACAAGCTTCGTGAAATAAAATAAAATCCAAGATTTAGTTGAAAAAGAAAATTGAAATATTGGGTGATTCAAGAAAATAAACAATATATATATATATATATTACACGATATTCGCGCGAGCGTGATTGCTCAAGTACGAAGACACAAGTGGTGCATATGTGTTGTTTTGAGAAAAATAAATAAAAATTTGTTTTTCGAGCTCTAGATTAAGATTGGAAAAAAAAAATATAAATTTGTCACATGCTCTACGTTGAGCAAAGAAAAATAACAATAAAAATATAAATATAAATAAATAAATAAATAAAAGTAACTAAATTGGAATTAAAGATTGATTTAGATTAAAAAGTGAAATGAAAATGCAAGTTTAGAAAAAATAATACATGCTCTATTTTTGGAAAAAAAAAAAGAAGAGAGAGAGAAATGAAAGCTGACAAACTAAAATCAGAAAAAAAAAACAGAAAAAAAAATGAACCAGAAGATTCAAGAACGAAAAAAAAAATCTGGAAAATGGAAGAAGTTGAAAATGGGGCGGTGAAGATGAACGAAAAAAAATCTGGATTGGGAGAAGACAATCTGGATTGAGTCGTTGCAAGGGGAATCAATCAAGAAAGAAAAAAAAATTTTCAACTGGCCGTGAATCATGAATATCAAGAACAAGAAGAAATCAGGGCTTTGATCTTCGGTTTGATTTGAGATTTGGATTCTACAGTTGGGGCAAAAGATTTGGGGGTTTTGATGTGTGATTCGTGATTAGGGATTTTGGTTGATGATGAGGCGTGATGAATCAAGATTGGGCAAACAAATTTCTGGTCTGATGATCTAGTTCGTGGGTTTGTGCGTTCGGATAACAGAGGAATAAGAAGAAAAAAAAATCTAGTTTGGGATTTGGTTTGGGCATGAAATCGTGAAGAATGGTGCGTGGCTGGTTGTGTTTGATATTGATTTCTCTTGTGGCCGACCGTGAATCACAAACAAGGAAAATAGAAATGGGTTGCTGCTGGTGTTTGGAAACTTTCTGGTTTTTCTTGCTGTTGCTATTGAAGAATGACGACGGGCTACTTTGGGGTTTTGTTCTATGTGTGCGTGTGCTTGATTTAGGGTTGGATTGAAGTGAAGAACGAAGAAGAAAGCAAGATCTAGGGCTTGAAAACGAAAAGGAAACATGGCTGTTGTCACCCCCGTTTTGCTGAGAACCGAGAAGTAACGGTCATTGCCTATGGAAGGGGGCAATGACCGAGGCAAAGAGCCACAGATGGCTCATCGGGACGGCAATGAACGTGCCTTGGATGGCACATGTTGATGGATCAGCAAAGGCATCGCGGTGATGCGTGCGGGATGCTTGTGCATGACCAAAGCACACGGATGCTCACGGGTATGGGCACATGATTGAGGAGGACTGCTCACGGTTACGGCACATGATCAAGCACATGACCGAGTGGGTTATCGGTGATCTGGCACACGATAACTGCTCAACCCCATATTGCGGACCATGGGAGCATGACGTGGTGACGTCCAGGATAACCACTGCTGTGGGTGGAAACGTGGTGAACGAGTGTGCTGAACACTCAGGTTCGGTTACAAGGTGTGGCCGAAATAATAGGGCACATGGGTGCCAGGTGTGGCTCAGTGTGCAACTGCATACTAGGTGGAAAACGAACTGTTAGTACGTGATCATGCTGGGGGCCATGATCATGAACGTGGGGCTTATCTGTGGGGAGCATCAGCACAAAATCCGGGCAGGTTTTCTCGGATGACTATTGTGTGGCACATTCAAAGTATGTTCGAGGTGGCTGCTCGTGGAAAGGTGCACATGGCATGGTAGTTACCAAGATTTTGAATGTGGCCTAGGTGGCGAAACTGATTGGCAGTTACCCTACAATCTCGGAGCTGATGGACAGATGGCGTGGCTATGGGCTGTTGGCTACGTGGATGCAGGATAGAGCCTCGAGTTGCACATGTCCGGATTAATAGGGATCATGGGCGTGCGGATGGCTTGTGCTCGTGACACATGTGCTGATCTGTGGGATGAGGGCCAGGTGTAGGGGCAGCAAGCAAAGGCATGAAGCATGTGTTCCTATAATCACGAATGTGTAACTGAGAAGCAGTTGCTGGACGGATACAGCTATTGTACGTGGCATCAGTTGCAGATTTGGTGGAGCAACTAATTCAAATGGCATTGGCACACATGGGGAATATGCCAAGGGGTTCCTAACAGATGGGACACATGGCTCAAGCTGAGCAGAATGTGGGACACGTGCTGCACAGAGAACCAGGGCGTCTGTTGGTTAGAGAACCATTAGGGGAACGTGGGATAATGTGTAGGGATGTGGTTATGGTAACCACCTGTTGTACATAGCTCGTGTAGGCTATAAATAGAGGTGATCCTCGAGTGTTGAGGACACACCCATCTGAGAACAAGTGTCCATAAAGTTTCGTGTGTATCATTCTATAAATGTTACTCAGTGAATAAAACGTTCCCTTTGCCTATCTCTTGTGTACCTTCGAGTTGCCTTCGTGTTGCCTTGTTCTGTTGCTGTTACTTGGGAGTGGCGGGGCGATTGCTGGATAGATCAACCCCTACGGGTAACATACGAGTAAAGCTCATATTCTGCCGGTCATCTTCGAGTACATAAGCTTGGAGTGGCTGGTTGAACGAGGGAAATCAAATCGGTTTGCTGAGATCAAGGTCGGACCTTGGTGCATCACGGATAGGAGGGTGTAGCTGGGCAGTGATTGTTAATTGCACTGCAGGAACCCGAATCGCAGATCATCAACCCCGTGTGCGGGTGAGGTTTGCAGCGAAAAATTCGGTCACCCTTTGACCCTGTGACAGCTGCCGTGATTTGTGATGTGTGTGTGTGTGTGTGACGGCTGTTATGTGTGTGATTTGGTGTATGTGTTTTAGCTGCTGGCCGTGGCGTGTGTGTGATGCATTTTGATGATTTTCTGGTTTGGGATTAATAAATTTGATGACGTTATATGTGTTTAAGATTGCTGGTGGTGCGTTGAAGAAGAAGAAACCAGATTTTTCGGTTGGTGTTTGAAGAACGAACAAGAGAAAAATGATGCTTGATTTTCAGATTTGCGTTGATGTTGAAATGAAGAAGAAGATGAATAGTGCTTGGGGCAGAAATTTCAGATTTGAAGAAAATTTTAGATCTAATTTGTATGTGATGTTGCGACGTACGCATGAAGAAGAAAGTAACAACTAATATGTTTCTGTTAGAAAGAAAATTTTCAACAAAAGAATTTTTGTCATTAGCGTCGTTTGCGCAATAAAGAACAATCCTAAAGGTATAACATTTTTAAGTTTTAATTTTAAATTTTTTATAGTTGAAAATTTTATTTCTCAAAGATTTTAGATATACAAAAAAAAATTAAACCTTCAGTAGTTAAAAAATATGAAATTGAAGCCTTGTTAAATATTTTTATGTTAGAACTAGTATTTTGATCCATGTGAGTTCTTGATTAGATATTAGAATACGAATATTGAAGTTTATCGAAGTTTAGGGGGTTTAAAATTTTGGAGACAAGAACTTAAATTTATTTGGAAGTTGGAAGCAAATAATAAAGATTAGAATTTTTTTATTCGAATAGAAATTAATTAAACCATTTAAGAAAAAGTCTCAAGATGAAATAATTTTATTTTTGGGAACTTAGAATTTAAGAAATCTATAATTTAAATTTAATATCTAAAAATGAATAAATTATGAAAAAAATGACTTAGGGATTTTTAGATGATAAATTAGTAATTCGAAGACTAATTAAATCTTTAAATATAAAAATCTTATTTGAGTGTAATTTGATTTATTGAATATGAAAGAATTATTTTTGGGAACTCAAATTTAGGTGATAGTATTTTAAATTATTAGTTCGAATCTAAATAAAAAATTTTGTTTGGAAATGAATAAATCATAGAAACTTGAAAATTAATTATGAGAATTTTAAATTTTAAATTAAAAGTTTAAATTAGTAAAAGTATCACTTTCATAAAATATAAGCTTAGAAACGTTTTAAACTAAATTTGGAAAAACACTAAAGACTTAGAAAATAAACAAAAATAACCCTTAATTAGATGAGATTAATATTTAGACTTTATAATCATTTAGAAATTATTTACGCTTAAGAATAGTTTCGAATGAGATTGAGTATTAACTAGGAACTTAGAAATTTTTGTTAATTGTTGAATTGTAGATTTTATAATTTAGAGTGGTGAGTATCTCGACAGAAAGCAAGGGAGTCCTAAAGATCTGCGGAATCAGGTGGGCATGAGTTCTTTGCTCTTACGTATTGTATGGATTTAGAATTCAAAGCATTTGTTTGAGTAGTTTTAGGTTATTAGAAATTTTATTATAAAATTGATTCAATTGTTTATAGTGTTTATGTAATGATGTGACTAAATGATGACTCTTTCATTTCATGCATAAATAAAGGAAATGCATTAGATAGCATTAGTTATTCATTTGGCTATCATGTAAATTACATTTTATAACATTTATTACTTATTCAGACTACTATTTTATTATATGCATAATTTGATAAATTATCCATTAGATTGTGAAAATGTTTGGCATGATTGATGCTTGATTGTAAAACTAAAATAAGACGAAGAATTATTAAGAATTCACGTACGGGTGCAATTGACAAGCTTGAAGCAGATCGAAGTGGTATCTCCTATATGCCACCGCTTGAAATTGATAAGCTACAAGGCGAATCGTAAGTATTCCCGCCATTGAGCTGCCTACAACTGCTCAAAGTCTTTGAAAGATGGTATGAGCCACGATAAGTACTCTCTCTTAAACTGTGATACTAAGATATGACTGATTATAGATGGTACTTGAGACCTTCTATGATTATGATTAGATTAGATCACGAGGAATACCGAGAGGTATCTCAACCCTCTTTTGGTCTTAGACTCCAACCAAAACCAAATGAATGCTTGTAATATCTAATATTTGAAAGTGTTTGTAATGTTTTGGGTTTGGATCTGTATAATGTGCGTGATGTGTAGGAATGATCCACTACGCCTTCAAGCTCACTCCCATTTTATTTTTTAGGAACACTTGGACGTAGCGCACACCAGTCTAAGTCAGAGGACTCGAACTTCTAATTGGGCACCTCATGGGGGAAGTTGTTCGGGATAGGTGGATTTAGAGGTTGTATTTTATCTAATTAATTGTTATAGAACCTCATGTATAACTTTCCTTTGAATCTAATTTCACTTTTTTACAATTGTTTATCTTGATATTTAATTTCAGTTGATTATATCCTTAAACGATATTATAAGTTTAACAAATATTGTTTTAATAAAAGTTTTAAAATGTTTCCGCTACAATTATTTGTAAATTATGATTTTCTGCTTTTTAACTTAAATTAGATGACTATAACAATTCGGTGAACCTAATGAGAAATTAATTGGGTCCTTTGTTTGGCATAATATGTGTTTTCAGATATTTATTTAGAAACATGTGACTGAAAACTTGAAATTTAAAAAAAAAAAGATTTTTGCCAAAACAAAATTTTAGGTAGCATTCCAATTTTCAATGGATGACGACCCACAACACATGTTGGGAAGTTCGGTTGAAAATTGAGGTGTTACACAGTGCCTCATATAGAGACATCTTAATACTTACCTAATAACTGTTGTTATAGGCAAACTCCACCAAGTGTAGGTGTTTGCTCTAGTTTCCTTTAAAGTCTAGAACAAATGATCTCAACATATCCTCCAAGGTCTAGATAACTCTCTCAGACTGCTCATCTGTTTGAGGGTGAAAAGTAGTACTCATGGTGAGTTTAGTGCCCAACTCCTTCTATAGACTCTACCAAAATTGAGAGGTGAAGTGAGAGTCTCTATCAGATATAATCAACTTAGGCACACCATGAAGTCTTACTATCTCCTTCACATAGAGTTCTTCCAGCTTACTCACTTGGTCTATGGATCCAATTGGCAAGAAATGAGCCACTTTAGTGAGACGATCTACAATCACCCAAATAGTGGCTTCTCCTTTCTGGTTCCTGGGTAAACCATTAATGAAGTCTATAACAATGTTATTCCACTTCCATTCAAGGATAGGGAGTGGTTGTTACACTCCAAAGGGTTCTGGTTTTCTACTTTCGCTTGTTGATAGGTTAAGCACTTGGTAACATACTTAGCCACATCCCTCTTCATTCCTCTCCACTAGTAAGTCTTTCTGAGGTTCTAGTACATCTTATCTCCACCTGGATGCATTGTATACTTGGTCTGATGAACCTCATCCAATATGGTCTTCTTACTCTATCCATTCTAAGGTACACAGATCTTCTTCCCGAGCCTTAGGATATTTTCAGCATCTAACCTAACGTTAGAATGGTTACCTTGTTCAACTCCTTCTATCAGACCTACAAGCCACTTGTCTTGCCTCTTTTCCTCTCTAATATGATGTAGTAGATCCAGTTGGCAAAACATGATGTAGAGGTAGGCTTGCTGTCATTAGAGGTTATCCCAACCTAAAGTCTTAGATCAATTGGTATATTTGGCCCTTTTCTTCTTCTTGTTTGTTGAACTTTCTACTCAAGGCATCAACTACCACATTGGTCTTCTCGGGATGGTAGTATAATTAGAAATCATAGTCTTTAGGAACTCCATCCATCTATGTTGCCTGAGGTTCAACTCTTTCTGAATGTAGATGTACTTCAAGCTCTTGTGATTTGAAAACAAATCAAATTTCTCACCATAGAGGTAATGTTTCCAAATCATTAGGGCAAATACAATGGCCTCTAATTCTAGGTCATAAGTAGAGTAATTCTTCTTATGGACCTTCAGTTTTCGCGAAGCATAAGCAACTACTTGTCTTTCTTGCATCAACACTGCTCCAAGTCCACTCAGCGAAGCATCAGTATAGAGGGTATAGGTAACACCATGGGTTGGAGTAACTAAGACAGGGGCCATAGTCAATCTCTTTTTCAGTTCTTGGAATGATTGTTCACACTTCTCATCCCAGTCGAACTTAACTCCCTTCCTAGTTAGCTTAGTCATAGGTTCTACTAGTTTGGAAAAATCTTGGATAAACCTTCTTTAGTACACAGCCATGCCTAAGAAGCTCCTAATCTTTGTAACTATCTTAGGTGCTTTCAATCTATAATAGCTTCCACCTTCTTCGGGTCTATAGAGATGCCTCCTACCGATACTAACCAAGGAACTTAACCATCTTCATCTAGAACTCACACTTGCTAAACTTGGCATATAATTGATGCCTTCTAAGGGTCTCCAACACAATTTGCAAGTGTTCTAAGTGTTCAGCCTCTAATTTAGAGTAAATCAAGATGTCATCTACAAATACCACGACAAACGGGTCAAGATACTGTCTAAACACTTGGTTAATTAAATCCATGAATGTTACTAAGGCATTGGTCAAACCAATGGCCATCATGATGAATTCAAAGTGTCCATATCTTGTTATGAGGAAAATCTTATGTATATCAGACTCCTTGATTCCCAATTAGTGATATCCTTACCTAAGATCAATCTTTTGAGAAATGAGTGGCTCCTCTCAATTGATCAAATAGGCCATCTATCCTTGGTAAAGGATACTTATTCTTCATTGTAGCTTGGTTCAGCTTTCGATATTCGGCACAAAGTCTCATAGAACCATCCTTCTTCTTTACAAATAATACTGGAGCTCCCCAGGGTGATTCACTCAGCCTGATGAATCCTTTTTCCTAGAGCTCGTTGAATTGACACTTCAACTCAATCATTTCTACTGGTGCCATTCTATAAGGAGGTATGGTTATAGGGTTGGTTGTAGGGTGGAGTTCAATCTTGAACTCTAATTCTCTAGTAGCTGATAGTCTGGGTAAGTCGTTTGGGAATACATCCTCGTACTTACTAACCACTACTAAGTTTTGTATCCAGTTCAGTTCAACAGGTTTTTCTTCAAAAAGTTCCTCGAACCTATTTTTCTCCCTTCAGTAGTTCAGCATGGCCATAGTTGGACTTCTCAGTAGTCTGCACATAACTTCGTTGATTCTATAAGTTTCCCCCAAAGGTGGGATTATGGTCATTCATCTTTTAGGACAATCTATCTAGGCTTGGTTCTGCTCTATCAATCCATCCCCAAGATTATATCATAGCCATAAAAATGCAAAGTACATATGTCAACCATTATGAGTTTATCCCCAAACCTTAGGTCACAACTACACATTTCTTTTGAAGTCACAGTGGTCCCTATTGGTGTGGACACAAGTTGTAACCTATCAGTTAGTTCTTCATAAATAAAAGACTTAGAGGCACCCAAATCAAATAGTATTCTCATAGCAACATTAAACTAACGAAATGTACCTTCTATTGTAGGGACCTGGTCTTCTTGAGCCTCAACAACGAACATTCTACCTAGTTCTGCCCACGACCCTGGTTTTGCCCCTGATTGGCATTTTGTTATTGTTGCCTCCCTTGAAAGCAATCGTTCTAACCTCCTCCCTATGATGGTTGTTGCTGAGGAGCCTGAGTGAGAATAATCGGGCAATCCCTAGCAAGATGACCCTTCTGTCTGCACACATAGCACACCTCTTGCCTCCTGGCCTGGTCCTTAAACTCATTCTGGGTCTGTCCCTGTTTCATTGGCGCCTTCCCACCACTCTTGTTCTTTTTTTGAGCCCCTTGATGATCTTTCTCATTCTTGGCCTATTTGTTCTTTTCCCTCAACCTCTGTTCTAGGTTGAGTTCATGTTCTAGTGTTAGAGCTTTTTCCCAAGACATCTTGTCAGAAGTGGTGGATCGAGTAGCATACCTTCTTGTTCCAGTCACTGTCTACAACTCGAGTAGATTGTCAATATTTTCTTCATCAAACATTCGTACTATCATAACTCTAGGTTCTCAATTTGTTTAGTGGCCTAATAGCTTATGCTTCTAGGTTCTTTTTTTCTTAGGTATAAGATTTGGTTATATATGACATACATATAAACAAATTACGCATGTTTTTCAAACAATCATACAATCAAGTAATATCATGCTAGCATAGCAAAATTTTAGGCTTCCATCTAAGCTTCTAGGTTCAATTATACCATACCACTCTAGCCCTTCTACTTAGACTTTCACTCAAAATAATCCTATAGCCAAACAATTTCATAAATGTCTCGATAACTGAGGTTTCCTGAACCCACTATACCTGACTGTCCCATAGCAGCCAAGCATAGAGAAACAAGTTCTTTCAAAGTTACCAATCATTCACCAAACATTTTCTGTCATTTTCCAAGTCTAGGTTTCCTCCATACCCTTGAATCCCTATGCATCCCATAGTACATAGAAACCAGATATACAGAATCTTCTCAATTTCTTGTCCCGACCAAACAATAATTCTATTCTCATACATTTTTAGTTTCTAACCTATGTCCTAAAGTTTTATGTCTTTGATCCACTGTGCCACCCTTGGCTACACCCATGTTCCTTCCTAAGGTCTCTTCCCTTGACCCAAGGTTTCAGGCTGGTTGACGCACAACCTATGTCTAGTCAAAATACTACCTTGGACATCTTTTTCGACTTCTAATTAGCTTCTTGCCCTAATTTTTCACCTTCTAGTTTTCTTTTGAAGAAAACAATGATGTTCTTCAACTCAGACTACTCATACAAGCTGGTGGGACAACTTCTAGATCGGGTGGCAAGATTAAAGTCTGCTTAGCAACTGCGCTTTCTAGGGTAAAATAATCTACCTCCCTTTTAAAGTATATCTTTCATCGGGACAAGGCTTACCCACTATTAGCTAAACTTGAAGTCTTTGTATCCAAACAAAACATTTCAAAATATATATTTCCTTTTTGAAAGCACTTTCTAAAACATTTTTCATAAAAACAGAAGATAGGACATTCTAATTTCAACTCAAAACACAGGTCAAACCTAGTTGAGTTAATACTTTCTAAATCTAATACCACCATTGGTATAAGATTAAACTTTCTAATTTTAGCCCAACAACACATGTTTAGGCTTAACTTTGTATTTCAAGTCCAAAGCATCTAAAGCCTAGGATTTGATACCACCTATGTAACACCCCGACCTCCGAGACTTTAAAATTGGACTTAAGCACAAGGTAAGCCGAGTAATGTTACTTTTACAAGTACACAACTTGCGTTACATTCTTTTTCAATTATCTCAAGTCTTATTAATTCATAATAAGCATACAACCCGAACAATTGAACTTTAATTTGATGAGACTATTACAAGGGAGATAAAAGAAATCCTTAATCTTTATTCATTCAATAAAATAATAAAGAAGTACATACTTGAATTTCAAATAACAAAAGAGTACACAACTCAAATTAAAAACTAAATTCAGCATAAGTCTTTATTTAAATAAACCAAAATTTGGGCAACATGTGCTTATATATAAATTTTCAAATTTAAAACCTTGTCTAATTTTTAGTAGTCCTCATAATTCAATTTCCTGAAAAATATGAGAGGAAGGGGTGAACATGTAGCCCAGTGGATCATTCCATAATCAACTAAGTTACTAATTTAAATTAAAAGCACATTCAAATTCAAACATATATAAACAATTAAGCGATTTAAACAACATCTTTGGTTATTGTTAACATTATAAGTAAAAGGGGTTTAATCCCTTGATGTTCCTATCAAAGCACTCCACTCTTAGATGGAAAATTCTTCTTGTTATATTCCATTGAAATAAGGATCTTATGTCCACGTTCCAAGTACTTTGTGTTATAACCATCCACACATAGTGATGAGCCCCCATATACACTAAATATATGTAAAGAACAACCATAACATCACTTAGATTACTATGACAGTACGTGGTTCATAACTTCAAGGTCTTAATCTTAATTCCCACATATTCATGAATAAAAAATCTGAATAATAAAATTAAGAATAAAACATTCAAAAATCATGAAAACAATACATAGCATGCTTCATAATTCAAATCAAACCTAAGCATGGAAACTAGACATGACATGGTATCATGAATACTTAAAACATGCATACATGATAATCAATATGTTAATCGTGATCAAACATGTTGAAAACTTAAAATAACATGCTAAACTGAAAATAAAAGATGCATGAACATGCTAGAAACTCAAACTAGTAAAGTAGAAGTGTAGAATATCTCATCCATCTTAGTTGCTTGTTTGTAGAAAATTTGGCAGTGGTTCCCTTCTTCTATGCACTTCAAGAACAACCAACAACTTCAAGAATGTAAAAGAAATCTAAAATCCTAACTTCTATCTAAAAATCACTCAAGAATATAAGAGAAGGAAAGGGGTTGCCAAAAAGAGGGCTAGAACAAGCTAAAAGGGAAGTGTCAACTCTTTGCTTTGGGATGAAGAAGAAGTGAGCGCAAGGAGGTTTATATAGATTTTCAAGATGTTAGGGGGGACATCTTGGGCAGCTAGGGCAGCTCACAATTAAGCAACTTTCCATTGCTAAAGGGGACGGTTTGTATAGAATAGGGCAAGTGTGCTCATTAGGCTTTCCTAATCATGTTTGCACAAAATCCTTGTATTTTTCTTTGCGTCCTTTGTGTGTGTGATCACAAATCAGATATAGAACAACTTCTTAACCATTTAGGATGTCCATTTAGATCAATTTTTGTGTTCATGACATGTTTCCTAATTAATACATTTGCTTGGGCATCACACATACATTCCATGGAAACATTGCCTTTGTGGCATCATGGGAGCATGCACCCTAGGGTTTTCGGTTGTCTTTGTTTCTATGGGTGGGTGTGGATAATTAGCAAGCAAATCAGGTCAAGGTGTGAGCAAGGAATCTTTCTAATCTAGTTTGGCAAGTGTATCAAGAATCTTTCCTAGAAATGTTCACATTTGGGCGTCAATCATGCATGATTAGAGACTTTTCTTATTTTTTCTTTCCTTTTTCTTGGTCATCACCTAGTTATTATGCATGGAAACTAGTGTGTACAATATCATATCCTGGTCTAAAATTTCTAATCTAGGTCCTTGTGTGGTGTGTTCATCAAGCAAGATCATTTTAGACACTTTCTAGGTGATAATCTTGGCGCCATGAGTGAGCATAGAACAACCTTCTAATTTGGGCATCAATCATAAGCTTAACAATCTTTCTTATTTCTTGTGTTTCCTTCTTTATTAGGTTTTTAATTTGGGCATGTGTGATGATTAGGGCTTAGTTGTGGCACACACATTGTGTGCTCGCACACACACACACATACATGTACGGTCTGGTTATGGACTATGGGAACATATGATCATTTGTGGTTGGTCATGCATTTACGGGTCTATATCAATTTAATAAAAATTCATGTCTCATTACTTACTAGGAATTAAGGGCTTTGATCTCTATTTTTGTGTTCATAATAGACTAATATACATTTTCAAACCATTATTTGACTAGGGTGATTTTTATTTCATTTATTTTCCTAATTTAGACTCCCCTGAAGGGTGTTAGGCAAATGAAACCCCAATTATTGTCCAATTGAGTTGATTTTTGGTATGCTGTCTACTTGATCAGTTTATGTCATCTCATGAAATTTTAGGTCATTTTGAGGTCTTAAGGGTCACTAAATTAGGATTTGTTATATTTACCCCTGAAATGGACTTGATTTCATTTCTCACCCAAATTTCATCCAATTTGATATTGAAATTCTCATTTCATTAATTATAGGATTTTCAGGGTATTACAATAGCGTTGCAAATAAACAATTGAATGTATTCACTGACCTTAAAAGAATGACTAAATCTTATGTACTAGTTGTCAATGTTTTAGCTCATATTGATGTCTTTAAAGGACAATCTATTGTATATAAATTTAAGGCTCGCTTGAAGCATGGTAGACCAATTAGTTGTAAAGATAAAAATCTTAAAAAAGAAAAAAAAAAGTAGTTGATAAGGATGTCTAAATGGAGGAGGCAAATATTCTTGAAGGGATTATTGATATAACTAATAATAAAACCACAGAAGAAGCATATAAACTTGAAAATGATGAGGAAATCCAAATTAGTTATTCCACGACTAGAATAAGATGGAACCAAAAAGAAAAAGTTGTTGATGACATATTTTCCTAAAAAGTAGTGCTTGATGTTATGGATGAAAACAAGGATCTTGAACTTAAATCTATTGAAGAATGTCATAAAAGATATGACTAGAAAAAATGGAAAGATGCAATCTAGACAGTGTTAGACTTATTTGGAAAATGTAATACTTTTGGACCTGTAGTTCAAACACATAAAGGTTTGTAGGATATCGTAATACCTCGACCCCCATGTTCTTAATTGGACTTAACCATTTAGTCAATAGACTTACTCATTTAGAAAATGGACTTAACCAGTTGGCAGGCCAAGCCGGTGTTACTTTACAATTGACACACACTTGACTTTCTAATCCTAATGTCACATGCTTTAAATAAAAAACATACAAGGCTACATTATAAGAGACAAAAGGAAATTTATACTCTTTATTTGATCATAAAGAAAAGTACATAAAAATGTTTACAGCGGAATTAAAGACATAAGTGGGCAAACATGCCCTACATAGAAAATTTCAAGATAAAAGGACACTAAAAGGGAAGAGTCACACATTCTTCTTCACAAGTTTAAATTCCTGAAAAATGTTAAAGGAAGAGTGAACACAAAGCTCAGTGGATCTTAAACAACTATCCTCATATTTAAGACATTAACACATACATATTTCAACCACTTTCAAGCATTAGGGCATTTCAAGCATTTAGATTGTGTAAGTTGTAATTTAGACCAAAAGAGTTTTTCAACCCTTGATGTTCTCAACTAAGTGACTCTAATAAATATGACATTTCTTAGTTTATTTCATTGGACTTTGGACTTAAGGATTCTATCCCACCAACCAATCACTTATGTGTTATAAACCTCATGAACTAATCATAAGAAGAAAACACTCATAGTGTTACTCAAACAACTATGATGGTATGTGGTTTGTATCACTATTTTTCTCATCTTAGATCTCATGTTCAGGAAATAATAATAATATTTCAGATCATGTAATAAACAAGAAAATAAATTTCTAACTTTAAGAACACATAAAAAAAACTCATTCATCATTCAAAATCATGCACCAAAACTTGGAACTCATCCCTAAACATGATACTACCATGAATGATCATAAAAACAAGCATGATCTTAAACATTTATGAATCTAAAACATTGCATGAATGGGAATAGAAAACTGAAATCAAACATTATAAAATTTCAAAAAAAAAAAAAACAAATCAATCGAAATGGACATCCTAATAGCTTAAATATGAAAAAGATTTAAGAGGGCAACTTCCACCTTAGCTTTAGATGTTTCCTAAAAATCTAGCAGTGTTTTCCCCACATTTTTGTCACTTCAAACCTCCACAAAACCACTCTCTAATGATTACTAAAACTCTGAAACTAGAAGCCCTTCCTTAGGCACAAAATGAGACATCAAGAAGAGGAAGAAGAAGAGAAAGGAAGAGAGAATACACTAGTGGTGTTTCACTTGCTCTTGGAATGAATGGTTTGTGAACAATGAAGGGGCATTTATAGTTTTCAAACACACTAAGGGACGTCCATGGGTAGTCTGTGGGCAGCTAGGGCAGCCACTCTCATTTGGGCAACATTCCAAACACTAAAATAGAGAAAAGGCAAATATGTGCAAGGATCACCAAACTTGCCAATTTTCTCAAGGTTCAAAGGAATATTCCTTAGGATATTTCTAATTAAATTTCAGAGAATCAGATCATTCTAAAAGCATCCTAAATTGGTCTTGGACGTCCTCCTGAGAGAATAAATCTTCTCTTATTGCTTTCCTTTTTTATTCTCTTACTTGCTCATAACAAATGACCAATAAGGCAAGGTTTCGATATTCTCTTTGGGACGTCCAGCTAGTGGTGAGCATGCCATCAAAGCATGGGAGACACCATATCACACTCTAATTTTCAAATCTTGCACAAGGAAACTCTCCCTTTTAAGCTAGAATCAAATTTGGGCATTATTGAAGAGAATCCCTCAATCTTGGTGCCATGTGTACATGAGATCACTATATATACACTTTCCATCTTAATTTTCCTCATTTAAAGGTGAAGGCTAGTGTGAGATTAGAGAGTATCTTTGTTGTTCTAGAATCTTCTAATAAGGATTGTCACATGTGCAAACTCACACATACACACATGTGGGCCAGTTTTGGCTTAATTGGCAATGAGGTACACGTGATCACTACATAGTGTACATGGGATCATCCTTTTATGGATTTTTATAGGTCCCCCCTCTTGTGGGTGTACTGAACCATCAATGTGGTGCATAAGATCATTTTACATGTGTTCAAATTAGGGAAGACATTCCAAGGTGATCGGGTTGGGTGGGGGTGCACAAGATCATGGTGTTCCACCCATGTGACTTGCACATGCTTTGGGTGGCCATGCCTTCATGGGTTCACATTAACTTTTTAAAATTTAAATATTTTCTTATTCACAAGGAATTTAGGTGTATAACCTATAATTTTGGAACCACATGATCAAGACATAAATTTTAAGGTATAGTTTGGCACAAGGCATTTTTCCTTAGAAACCTTCCTTATTTAGAGCCCACTGAAGGCACGTTACCCAAATCTTGGCCAATTGTCTCAATTTTTGTATATTCATGTGTCTTGTTAGTTTATGCTATCCCATGGAATTTGGGTCATTCTGAATCCTTGAAGTACCCTAAATTTCACTTCTTTTCTAATTTAAACTCCTGAAGGTGTTTTAACAAAATGAGAGCCCTAATCTTGACCAATTGAGCTAATTTTCGGATATATTGTTCAATTGGGCAGTTCAACTCACTTTGTTTCATTTTAGATGATTTTGGATTCTTAAAGGTAACTAAATGAGAGTTTTAGAACCTACCAAATTTAGCCCTAAAATGAGCTCGATTTTATTTTGCACCTGAATTTCACTAAATTGACTTTGAATTTTGTTTCATTTGGTACAGAGTTTTTAGGGTATTACAAATATAAATGGTTTTCATGTACATACAAAATGAAAATAATGAAGTTGTAAGATATAAAGTGTTACTTGTTGCGCAAGGTTTTTCACAGAGACTGAGTATTAATTATGAGAAGACATGTTATCTTATGGTGGATGAAATACATTTATATATCATATTAGCCTGGCAATCCAAAAAAAACTTGAAATACGTCTAATGGATGTAGTCACAACCTAGTTATATGGATTTCTTGATAGTGATATTTTAAGAAAATCCTACAAGGATTTCAAATGTTAGTAACAACTAATTCAAAGTTTTGAGGAATTTATTTAATAAAGTTACAACACTCTTTGTATAGATATAAACAATATGGACAAATATGGTATAATCATCTTAGTGAGTATTTCTCTAAAGAGAGTTACAAGAATTATTCAATTTGTCTATATGTTTCCATCAAGAAAATTGGATCCACATTTCTTATAATTGTTGTGTATGTTGATGACTTGAACATTAGTGGGAGTCCCAAGGAACTTCAAAAATTTTTAGATTATTTAAAGAAAAAATTTTAAATGAATGATCTTGATAAAACTAAGTTTTGTCTCGACTTGCAAATCGAACATATATCAATTGAAATGCATATTTATCAGTCAAGTAATATACAAATGTAACACCCCAATTCTTAATCGAATGTCCCGATTTTTTTTATGGGTTGTCGCCCGTTGAGAATAGGAGTGCTACTTAAAAATTTCGTTCTGTCAAAATTTTTTCTTCAATTCAAGTGCTTGGTATGAAGTCTGAAATAGTGTGTTATAAATTATAAATCACGAATCAAAAATTTTAAATTTTGCAATGGAATTATTTCAAAAACTTCTATCAAAATAATAATGGTTAAATATATAATATCGTTCAAGATATATTCAACTGAAATTCAAAATCAAAATAAATAGCTATAAAACAACAAAATTAAATTCAAAAGAAAATTATACATGCAGTTATATTACAATTAAATAAATAAAATATAACCTCTAAAGCCTCCCATCCCAGATGACTTCCCCTATGAGGTGTCCAATCAAAAGTGCGAGTCCTCTGACGTAGATTACTGTGCACTACGTCCAAGTGATCCTGAAAAATAAAATGAAAATGAGCTCGAAAGCCCAGTGGATCATTCCTACACATCACACGCATTATACAGATCAAAACCTAAAACAGTACAAATACTTTCAAACATTAGACATTTCAAACATTCATTTAGTTTTGATCAAAGTTTGAGACCGGAAGAAGGTTGAGATGCCTCTCGGTATTCCCCGTGATCTAATTTAATCGTAATCGTAGAAGGTCTCAAGTACCATCTAAAATCAATCATATCTCAGTATCATAGTCTAAGAGAGAGTACTTACTACAGCTCGTACCATCTCTCAAAGACTTCGAGCTGTCGCAGGCAGCTCCAAGTTGGGAATACCTATGATCCGTCTTGTAGCTAGCCAATCTCAAGAGGTGGCATATAGGAGATACCACCTCGATCCGCTTCAGGCTTGTTGATCGCATCGGTACATGATTCTTAATAATCTTTCGGCCTATTTTTAGTTTTACAAACAAATCCAATCATACCAACAACATCACACATATTATAGGAATTTATCAAATAATGCATGCTATCGAAAATGACAATTTACATGAATAGATGATCGAATCTAAGTGCATGTTTTCCTATTTATGCATGCAATAATTAATTAATTAATCATTCATCACACATCATTCAAGCAATCCAAACAATTTCAATCAATTTCCTGATAAAATTCTAATAACTTGGAACTATTCAAACAAATGATTTGAATTTTAAATCCATATAATACGTATGAGCAAAGAAATCATGCTCACCTGATTTCACTAATCTTCAAGGCAACCTTGTTTTCCTTCGAGATGCTTGACACTCTAAAATGTACAAATTTGAAATTTAACACTTAATAAAATTATTCTTAAGTTTGAATGATTTTTAAAATAATTGTGAAATTTAAATATAAATTTCATCTAAATCTATTCAAGTCAAAATAAGTTTCTAATGGTGAAATAAACATCATTCTTGTTTATTTCTAAATTTTCAGTGTTTATTAAAATTATGTTCAAAATTACTTGTATGCTTATATTTTAGAAAAATGATATTTTTACTATTCAAAATATTATTAACCTTAAATAGTTTCTAAATTAATTATGAAGTCTATATATCAATTTTAACTAATTTAAGATTATTCCTAAATTCTAGAATTTTATATATTCTAATTAAAATAATTTCGAAGTCTTCTAAATTTTTCTTAATTTGAATTTAAAACTTTAATAATTTACTTTCAAATTTTTTTCATAAAATTAGATTTCTAATAACTGAATGTTCACAAATTTAAATAATTTATTAATATTATAATTAATTTAGTTACAAATAAAATAAGACTTCTAAATGTTACATATTTAGTTTCAGAGCCTAAAATTTTATTTTTTTCTTATAAAAAATTTTAAACTCTTAAAAGTTTATTTTTCTTATTTTTAATTGATTGAATTATTCCATTTTAGGCTTCTTAAGTTTTATTGATGCCTATCTATTACATCAAAGTTATCCCTAATTAATTTGAGATTTTACTTGCAAAATTCTCAAATCTAATTTTTTTATGTTAAATCTTCTTTTCAAATTTATTAAACATTTAAATTTAGTCAAATTATTATTATTTTTTAAAATTAATTTTAGTTCAAAGTTACAAAATTTAAATAATTAATTAATTAGTAAAAATAATTGTCGCACCTGTGAAATTTGGTTCCGTACTCGGAATTCACATTCACTTTCGACAATTTAAGTCAACATTCGCTTTACTCTTCAACATGCTTAACTCGTTCCACGATCATCGCACATACTCAATTTATTTCCAGTGCTCATCAATTGTTTTCAAGCTTCAAACCAAAATTTTTGAACCCAGAAAATTTTTGTAGCATTCCTCCGTTTTTGACAATCAAAACCTGAAAATAAACCATTTGAAGTCGTTGCTTCCTTCCACCTTCTTAGCCTTCACCAATTCAGAGTATTCAAACACATTACTAGAATTTTTCCACAATGCAACAGATTTTAAAACTAGAAATTTCTCATTATCTACTCTGCTTTGATGACCAAAAACCTAGAAAGTGAAGAAGATTCGTAGCCGTTCACTTCATTCTATCCTTGCTGAACATGAATCCAAATCCAACCCAGATTTTTTTCCAGCCCCTTATGCATTTTTTCATCACGTTCACAACTCCAAATCACATACACACACACCACGACTTGCACATCAGAAAATTCAATCCTCAAATCAAGTTCTTCATTTTCTTCTTGTCAAGCCAAATTGCCCAAGATACCAAATCCAAACTCACAAATAATCAAATTTGTTCAAATCTGAAATTGCATACAACCAAACGAAAAACCCACACTTCCTCTTCTTGAATCACGATCAGCTACCATCAATGAAAACAAAAATCAAACCCAAAAAATTTTTTCCATTTCGGTCATCCTATTCATCGCCACACGAACCAGAAAAGTCCATCCCAAAATCCAAAATCACGAAAGCTGAAAACGCCCCAAAATTTCTATTTCTAGTTTGCTTCATCAGATTCTATTTTAATGCCCCACAAATCATAATTTTTTCCTAAAAAAATTTGGTTTTCGATCTCTTCTTCTTTGATCACAGTTAACAACAACATTGATCAAACACACAGTTGGCCTTCACGTTCTTCATTATCACCGCCAGCCACAACCCCAAATCGCACCATACACCAACCAAAAACCCCCAAATCTGAAAACGCCCAAATCAAAATCTCAAAACACGTTTTTCATTTCCTTGTTCTTCATTTCAGCTCAAACCAAAAGTCCTCAAACCAAAAATCTCACAGCAAACTCGTTCTTCATCTCCCCTGTTCGTGGTTCGATCGTCATGGCCAAACCAACCAAAAATTGAGTATGTTTTCATGGCTTCAATCATTCTTGTTATTTGCCCAATATTTCTATCAATTAACATTTTATTTATTATTATTATTATTATTATTATTATTATTTCTTTTTTTAAAACATTATTAATTTTAAAATCCATATATTCACTTATTTAATTTTTTTGTTCCAATCAAATAACATCACTTTCTTCCTTAAATAAATCTTGAAATTTTATTTTTCAATTACTCAATCCATTAATATTAAATTTTATTTCTTTAACCGATATTAAATTTTATTTCTTTAACCGATATTAAATTTTAATCTATTAATATTTAATTTTAATTTTATCTATTTCCTTTTTGCGAATAGCTTATTTTAATTCAATTATTATAAATTCAAAAATCTATTTATTATTATTATTATTATATATTCATTTATTTTTTCATAAAAATTATTATATATTTTATTTTTATTTATATATTCTTATTTTTTATAAAATAATATTTTATCTTATGCCTACTCGTGGCGTGTACACATTTGTAAAATTGCAGGGTGTTACAACAAAAGATCTTGAATTGATTTTACATGTATAAAGTTCATTCATTGAGTACTCCAAGGATTGTTTGTTCACTTATATGACTAAAAAACCCTTTAGCCTTGAGAAGATGATGAAGAACTACTTAGTTTAAAAGTACTATATTTTAGTACAATTGGTGCAGTAATATATCTTGCTAACAATATAAGGCTCGATATAACATTTTTTGTAAATTTATTAGCAAGGTATGATTTTTCGCTTATACGAAAACATTGGAATGGAGTTAATCATGTATTTATATATCTTTGAAGCACAATTGATATAAGTATACTTTATTCAAATGAGCCTTGATAATTATTAATTGGTTATGCAGATGCAAACTATTTATCTGATCAACATGAAATAAGATTTTAGACAGACTATTTATTTACATATGGCAATATTATTATATCTTAAAAGTCTACCAAGCAAATATTAGCTACTACATCATCAAATTACACTAAAATAGTAGCAATTCATGAGTTGAATTGAGAGTGTGTTTGGTTCATGTTGAAGGGGCTTGTAATCTACCTTGGTAAAATAATATTTCAACAATACTGTATGAACATAATGTTACTTACATAGCACAACTAAAATGAAGACACAGAAAGGAAATAAAATAAGAAATATTTTACCAAAAAAATTTTTTATACACATAATTTTTAAATAAATGATGATATTAGAGTTTAACAAATTCATTTAAAAGATAAATTAACATATATATTACAAAGATATTATCAACTATAATATTTAAAAAGTTTGTTCATAATATTATGATGCATCAGCTTAAAGAACTTAAATGATGTCATTGACAAGGTGAATAAATATACATATTGTAACCTCTTTTATCGGCCAAGGTTTTATTCCACGAAATTTTCTTGACAATGTTTTTTAATGAAGTAGTTTTTTGTACTCTTTTTATGAATAATAAAAGTGTTATAGTACTTAAATAGTAGATATTCATAAGTCTCATGATTTATATATTCCACACCTCTGTACATAATGCTCATTTTTTTTCATTCCTTAACTACAAATAGATGACTATTTATGTTTTATAATTTATTATTATATTTATTTTTGTAATTGATTGATTTGAACTTATGTATGTTGTATCTTTCTTTATAAATAGTGGATGAGAAAATGATTAATCATACAATAACTTCTTAATAAATGTTTTTATCTTATATTTTGGTCTTCTTTTGAGTTATTAAATTTTTAAAAATTATTTTATGAAAATTTTGTTTTTTGGACGAAATGAGGAATAAAGAAATAATAATTAATGTTAAGGAAAGCTATTCTTCTCTCTTCGAAGTGAGCTTGATATTTCCATGGCCTAAGTCCTATTCCTTTTGTCGAAAAATATCGGACTAATTAATTTAAGAATTTTATAAAATAATAATAATAAATGACTTCAATCAAATATGTTCACATTACCAATAATCTAATAATTTAACAAAACAATTTGCAGACACGCTGCTGCTCAGCACGTTCACAGTGGGACTCGAACCCACAATCTCCCGCTCCGGAGGCGAGCGCCTTATCCATTAGGCCATGCGAACAGACGCGGACGAATTGTAATTAGCAATTTATTACCCTAAATTGTACTAAATTAATATTAGCTATTTTTGATTAGAATTTAAATTCAATAAATTGAATAGAAGTTTTTTTGTATGATTATTTAAAATCATTAAAATAATGATTATTTTGTTTTTATTTATATATTTTTAAAAATAATCAACCATGAAAGTGAATAATTAGTTGAAAAAGCAAATGTACATGTGGTATCTAATTAAGTAAAAAATAAATTAATTAATACAATTTCTAGCAATAGTGGAAATCAAGAATGGGAAGAAATTAAGTAATCAATTGAACAATTAATTAGTTCAAAAGTAAATACATGGGGACAATAGGTTTGATCTTAGTTCTGTATAGCACCCTCTTTTTCTTGAAGGTGGCATTGTCTATGGTCACCAAAATCATTCCTGGTTCATTTATGTAAAATGAGTGTCTGATTCCTGTCGTTCCTTTCTTCTCCTTTTGGATTAAGATTCTGTAGGAGCATTCATCATCTGGAATAAACTCTTCTTTGTAATTCACATCCCACCCCACCACGGTCACATCCCACACAGCGCTCACTCCACCCTTTCAAACAAAGTAACACCACATACATACATACATATATATATACATATGAGTAAAATACAATTAACAAATTACTTAGAATATATATATATATATACATATGAGTAAAATACAATTAACAAATTACTTAGAAAACACATTAATTTTTCCCTTTAGGTCACTATTTTCCTGGTCGTGTTTAGGAATATATCATAATTTGTCTAATTATTTTGCAATTCATACTTGGAGGTTACGTGACTAGTAATAGTGTCATTAGTTTGGCTTTCGTGTCAATTTATTATTTAAAACAAAAATTATTATTGTATATTTTTATACAAAAAATAATGATATTAGTAGGTTTAATTAGATTTTGCAGTTTTAAGTCTTAATCCACATCACCCAAAAAAAAAAAAAAATTGAAAAAACTTGAACCAAACTTGTAATTTTTGTTAAGTATTATGGTTTGATCATTAATGCTCCTCAACCAAAGTTACGAGTTTTAAAAATTTGTTCCTTTATATAGCACTAAAATTTTAGAACTCATATTCTTATTTCTTTTACCCCTTTTTTTCAAAAGTTTTGTTGTAACACATTTATTATTTATCTAAATTTTCAAATCTAATGTTTACTTCTTTAGACTAGTTTTTTGTAACATTGAGGAATTAGTCTTTTCTGAATTCATTAATACTGATTTCCACAAAATCAAAAGGGTTCAATAGGTCGTCAGTGGGTCTCATCCCAACTAAAATGTGTAAAATGTAGAGGTAGAGCTGGTGACAAAAACTCTCAACTCACTTTGAGGCTTGTTCTCATTACTAACAACCAACTGTTCTTTGGTTAATTTTATAATATAGTTCCAGTGATTTCATAACTATATATAGGATATAGGATCCGCAAAGTATGCTGGATATATAAAGTTGTGTTATTTTCAAAATTGAGTTCAAAAAATAAGCGTAATTTATGAAAATGGGATTCAAAAAAAGTTATGAATCCTGAAGTTACCCAGTGTTTGGTGGCATATTTGAGATTAAAACTAAAAATTAATTAATATATAATTAATTTAAAAATACGTTAAAATTTAAAAATCAAAAATAAAAAAATTGAAACCAAGCGGTTAAAGAGAAGAGAAAATTAAGGCTTAAAAAAAGTCCTAAGTTTAAACTTGTCTACATATTTGGGTAGGTTTGTGTAATTTGCTACTAAAGATAATAATTATTTTTTCAATTGTTTTTCACACATAAAGATAATGAGTAAACTAATTCCTGATCTTAAAATGTCTTGGGCACCAAAGAACCCCATAATCATTTGGTAATCTCATTTTTTAAGGAACAGAAGATGAAGCTAAAATCAATGCCTAATTATTCTTTGAGGAACCTAATTATTAATTAATGGTCGAAATTTAAATATTAATGTAGGAGACAAGGAGGAGTACCTAATTATTACTAGGGCATCCAACATATATAGTGGTGGCATGACAAAAGATTATTTGCTGGAAATATTGTGTATATGAATCATTTTCTTAGTTGGGATTGATTATATATATATATATATTACTTCATTTTATTTACATTAATCAAGTCAAACTATAGCCTTCGCTAAACACAGTAAAACGTTAAAAAAAATAATAAAATAAAATACCTCGGTAACTGGAATTTGGATGCTTTCTATAGCACCCGGCTTAACAATTAGTTCCGAAACTCCATCTGCTGGTGAGAACTCCTCATCGTCTTCTCTTTTGAGACCACCGTATTCAACTGGAAGGTTTTCGGGAGATATGAACCTTCTCCCCCAAAATAAGTAATTTCAGTTAATCAATTAATAAATGATCAAATGATTATGAATATTAGATGCAATTGAATGAAAAAATGCAACTGAAACAGTCATGTTGCATTGTTAAAATGACATCGTTAGTTTGATATCCTTACTTGAGAAGGGTCTTGGCAACTTGAGATGGCCGGACCAAGATGAACTTTCTCCTAGCTCTCCGTGTCAAGATTGGAGAAAGTAGCTTGTGGTAAGCAAAATACCAGAATGGCACGTTCACAAGTATCTATAAAATTGGACAGAAGTGTAAGTTATCAATTGAACGTCTATTTTAGACGAAGTGCATAATTGTACGCCGTCACGACCAATTTCTTGTAAGAGGTATGTGCTTTATGACCTAAAAAATTATATCCAGAGAGACTGCTCATAATAATGCGGTGTGGGGTAAATGAGAGACTTTGACATGTTAACAGTGTTTTTGGATCATTTTGCTAGTTTTTTTATTTAGGCTGTGTTTGATTGTTAAAAAAATTTTTTTTAAGAAAATATTATTTTCTTAAGAAAATATTGTTGAGAAAATTTTCTCATGGTTGTTTGTTTGGACATGAGAAAATTTAATAAAAATTAGTTATAGGTAGTTATTTTTTAAATTGATGTATAAAAAATTTTCTCACGAGAAATTTTATTTTCTCACCCTTTAGGCTAAGAAAATTATGGTGAGAAAATGGTGGAGGTGAGAAAATTTTTAAAATTTTTTTTCTCGTCCTTTTGTCCATCCAAACAGCAGAAAATATGATTTTCTCAATAAAATAAAAATTTTCTCAAAAAAATCTCTATTTTCTGTGCCACCAAACACAACCTTAATTATTATTATTTTTTTTTTATTATGAATGCATATCACTTAGTAAGTATTTATTCACTTTGAAATGTGCCAGTCTATGCTTAACTATTGCAAACTCGATTTAAAAAGAGAGGAAAGCAAGGGTTTTAACAATAGAATTAAATTTAGATTTATATTCGTATATCACCACTTGATTAATTGTATATATAATTTGAACTTACATCTCTGAAGATGAACTCAGGATAATTATTCTGAAGCAGTGTGATTGCTTTGCTAGCAACCGTGTGTAATGGCTTGCTTTTAGGGCCTGGGGAGTTCTTCAAATCTGTGATCTGAATAATAGAATTCACTCCTCCACCCTTAAGATCCAACTTCTGAATACCCTTTTCCATAATCTGAATTCTCCATCTAAGAAACCTATCACATTTATAATTATCACCTTCTCCAAATGTCTTCTTGTACAGTTCCTCATTCTTAAAAGCTCCGTACAACATGTAACACAAAGGGTGGTCTTCTTTATCGGCACTATCCATATATCCAACCTTTTCAAGATCACGCTCGAATTGCTCATCAAGTATCCCTTCTACTTTGAATTCTTCCCTCCATTTTAAAGTCTTCTGCAACATCTCAAATGCTTCTGAAACTTTGTACTTTCTTGCTTTCAAGAATTTTAGAAGGATTGTGTCGGTTGCTTGGTGCCCGCGACTCGGCAGTAAAGGAATTCCCCATAGGCTAATGTCTTTGTTAACGCCTCCGTCTTCATCATCTTCTTCTCTTTCATTACCATAGTCGTCATCCTCTTCTTCCTTTGCTTTTCCTTTTCCAATCGAATGTGCACTCCTCCCAGAGCTGCAATCGCTGCTGCTGCTGCTGCTGCCACCGGAATTACTCCTGGGCTGTGGCCGGAGGAGGTAATTCGCAAGTATGGCATCTTGTAGTTTGCACCGGAATCGTAACAAGGCCTTTCGCTCCGATGGTTTTAGTTGCTTTTCCTCTCCTTCTGAAGCGTAGCTGCTAGAAACTTGATCATCATTGCGATCCGCTGTAGATAAAAATTCTCCATGGATGATCTCCATTTCTATGTAATGTGCTATTAAGTATGATGTTGATGAGTAGCTTCTCCGGTCAGTCTTCCGGCAAGTGGAGAGACGGTTGCCGGAAAACTGAGCGCCGGAGGTGCTCAGAAGATTGGTTCCTGTATAGGATGCTTTACTATTTCTTCCTCCAAAAGTGAATGGAACCAATTAATTAGTGAACTCATGAGGAATATTAACAACGTGTGCTTGTGTGTATAGTTTGGATGATTTGGTTTCAAAATTGGCTTGAGCATGCAATTCCAATGGCTGGTGGTTGAGGAAGCTCGGAAAATAGAGTTGACCAAGTCAGCCCTGGAATTAGCGGTGGCTCTTGCTGTAGCCAATAATGGCCTCATAGCGAAGATTGTTGACACTAGTCAACAAAGTTTATTGAACGTTAAAACAGACAACCATTGCAAACTGTCTAAAAAAACAAAAATTATATATATATATGTATGTTCATTGTCTTAATTTTATAACTCCTAACAGTTATTTTTATTGAACCTCAAAATCCGATAATATCTAACTTAATAAGATTATTTAAATATTTTAAATTATATTTATTATATTAATGTAATACCCAATACCAAAAATTATTATAAAAGAGTTTTAATCTTATAAAAATCATAAAAAATAGAATAATTTTTCTCCTCTCTCTAATGCTCTCGTACAATTTTTATCTCTTTAATTTTTTTTTGTAGTTGTCAATATTTCTTTTGTTAATTTTAATTAAGTTTACAATACGATATTAACACATCTTACTCTTTTTGATAAAAAAAAAAAATTAAAGATCAAGGAGATTACTTTGCAGAAAAATGAGCTTGGAAGGTAAAAACTGAAAGGTATATTTGTTATAAATTTTATTTGTATGAATGAATTTTATTTTATTATTTCAATAGTGCATATTTTTGTATATATGCATGATTATTTATATATAATACTATTTACTATAAATTGTGTCAGAACCCCTTGCCAACCCCTAGGGCGGCCCGACCGGTATCGTAATTCAATAGTCATTTTCACACCTCGACTTGTTGAATTATAGTTAAGCTTTTTCCATTCAAAACCAAATTCAAGTAAGAAGATTGATTTATTTAACAATTAAAGCGATACAAGTGTTGTTGAAAGTACATTAGTAGGTTGGTTACATCAAAGTTATCAGCAAAGTAGGTCGGTGTACAAAATGACCTATGGTACACAATGGAAGTATAACAAAAAGAGAAAATATAATACAAGTTTAAGTAACTAATCGTCGACAACCCCTTTTCCTTTCTTGAGACTTGACGTTTCTGAAAAATAGAGTAAGTAGTAAGCCTAGTACAATGTGGCTCAGTAAATAATAACCTGCATTTAGCAATATATGTACAAATATGCATGCATGAGAATGCCGCAATATCAATTTCCAATTCAGCAGTTATCATGACATGTAATACCCTGAAAAATTTGTACAAAATGAAATGAAATGATAAATGAGATCAAATTCATTTCAAGGATCAATTAGCAAGTTTAATTGCTCAAAAAACCTCTCAAGGGAGTAAAAATTTAAAAAAAATAATTAAATGAACACCTCACATGATCTGGGCATCTGAAATTCATTTTATTTGTCCAATTAAGGGTTTATTTTTCTAATAGGGTTCAATGGAATGAGAATTAGAAAAGAAAATGAAGAAAATCCTAGCCAAACATAAGATATGGATTTTATTAAATTCATGTGGACCAAAAAGTGTAAAATGTGGACATCGTCATGTGCACCTCACATGAGACGTCCTTGTACATGAAATTAAAAATCATAAAAGATGATCCCATGTGCACAAGCTACAATGATCGTGTGCCCCTCACCTTGACGTCCAAGCAAGCAAGAAAGAAAAGAGGAAAGTTTTTAAAACTGATTTGGGAAGTTGCTCATGTGTGCTCAATAGAGAAAATAGAAGTTTCAATGTGCCATGAACGTGTGCACCCTAGGCCCATGCAACACAAAGATGTCCAAGAAGTCAAAATAAGAAGGCATGATCCAAATTAGTAAGTTTTCATGCACACACGATGGCGCCAGAAATAAACCATGCAAAGTGTTAAGTTTGTCCTTGTTTGGTAAGCACTCACAAAGAAAAGGAAATATTGCCTTACTCACATGACATCCAAAAATAGAAGTTGCTGAAAAATGTTTCTAAATACTTAAGGAACAAGATTAGAAGTTTCTAATTTAAGAATAAAAGTTGCTAAAAAATATTTCTAAACACCCAAGGAACAAGAGTAGAAGTTTCTAATTCAAAATAGAAGGTTGCCGAATCTAGTTGATTTGTTGTGTACAAGAAAAGAAATCAATTACTAAAATAAATTGGAAAGTTTCCTATGAGGACAAATTAAAAAGTTACTAAGATGATTCTTAAGCACAAAAGAGAATAAACCGCACTTAGAAAGTCTCTCACACCTAGATTAATGTCCAAACAAAGATTAGCAAGTAGTCCAAGCCAAGATTGTGTTCACACATGAAAAGGAAACCCTGAATCAACACTTGCCTAAACCAGGTGTTTGTGCACACATGAGAGGAAACCCTAGTGGTCCCACGTGCCAAAAACGTGCTCAAGGGAAATGGAAAGTGGTTAATGCAAAGATTCCCAAACCATCCGCCTATGTGCACAAAAAAATCTATATAAAGGACCCCTTGTGCTCACTTTTTTTTTTCATCTTAGAGCAAGAGCTGACAAGTCCCTCTTGTTCTTTTTAAGCCTTCTTCTTGGCATCCCTTCTCACTTTTATTTTGTTTTTGAGTGTTCTTAAGTATGAAGTCACTACTTTTGAGTAGTTTAGTGTTCTTGAAGTGCTGTGACTATAGAAACTTTGCCAGAGTTTCAAGAAAGTGCAAAACAAGGTGGAAGCGATTTCTAGAAGTTTCACTTCATTGTTTTAGTTTAATACTATGTTCATGCATATTTAAGTTTTGTTTAGTATCCATGTTTGGGTTTGAATAACATGATTTAATTTTCAGTTTAGCATGTATGCCATATTTACTTGATCGTGAAGCCATTCCATGCTTAGATTGTGTATGATTAGGCTTATTTTTGAAGAATAATCATGCTTGATGTTTATATGTTGAACATGCTGAATTTATTTATTTTATTTATGTTTCATGATCATTAGCAGTAAATTAGAAAATTGGGAATAAGAACCACGTACTGTCATAATGATTTAATGGAATACTATGGGTGCTCTTTACATATATTGTGGGTATATGGTTTGTAGTATTTTGTATATTGGGCATAGCACAAAATACTTGGAATATGGGCAAGAGACCCTAAATCCAATAGAACGTGACATAAAGATTTGTCTTTCCATTTAACACCCACGAATTTGTATGAATTTCAAATAAAATATTTTGTTTGAGAAATTTATAACATTTTTAGATATAAATTGTGTATACTATAAACTATGAAATAAATCAAATTAATTGAAAAACTTTGGTATCCAAGAATAAATAATAGAAACATACATACATATGCATATATATATATATATATATATATATATATATGTGTGTGTGTGTGTGTGTGTGTGTGTTTCTATTATTTATTCTTGGATACCAAAGTTTTTCAATTAATTTGAATTATTTCATACTTTAGAGTATACACAGTTTGAAGAACACGGTTTAAAATTCCATATTTGCATGTATATCATGTTAATTGAGCATGAAACCATGTCATACTTAGATTATGCATGTTTAGGTTTATTTTAAAGTATGATGCATACTATGTGTTTGTTTTCATGCTTTGAATGTTTATGTGTTAAACATGTTGAAATTATTTTTTTATAAGTATATATTATTTATGTTTCAAGAGTATGAGATTTAACGAAAGATGATGAGATTAAGAACCACGTACTATTACAGTGAACATGAGGGTTACTGCGTGTGTTCTTTACATGTGATTAGTTCACATGGGTGATGTCCCAAAATATTTGGAATATGGGTTAGGCCCTAAATCAAATGAAACTTGGTATAAGGAATGTCTTTTCACTCAAGGGAGTTATTTTGATAAAGAACATCAAGGGCCTTGAAAACTTTTTAGTCAAAGTTACAATTGTAAACAAAATATTGTGTGAAACGTCTAATGATTTATAAGTGCTTGAAATTGAAAGTGTTATTAATCTAAATTAGTAATTTGATGGTTTGAAAAAGATCCATTGGGCGATGTGTCCACCCTTTCCCTCATATTTTTTAGGAAATTGACTTTGCATGAAGACTATAAATATTAGTTAAGCTTTTTCTAATTTAGAAAGTTTCTTATTTCTATGTAAGAGTATGTTACCTAAGTTTTGAATTTTTCACTATAATAGTTTCTTTTAAGATTGAGTTATGTACTCACCTTTATTAAATTAATAAAGTTTAAAATTTTCTTTAATCTCTTGTATTATTGCGTTATTAAATTCCAAAATTTGAGTTATGTGCTCTTAAATACTATTAAGGCATGAAATAATTGAAGTAGACAATCAATTTATGTACTTGTAAAGTAACGCTGGCCCGGCCGCCTTATGGTTATGTCCAATTAAAAGTCCCAGGGGTTGGGATGTTACAAGTGTGGTATCAGAGCATAGGCTTTAGATACTTTGGGCTAGAAATGAAAAGTTTAATCTTATACCATATAATACCCTAAATTCTCTATACTCAATTAAATAAAATTTATTATTTATTCAGTAAAATTTGGGTGCAAAATGAAACCGAGCTCATTTTACGGCTAAATTTGGCAAGTTTCAAAACTCTCATTTAGTGCCCCTTAGGGACCCAAAACAACTTGAAATGAAGTAAGGTGACATGAACCAACTAAGGGGACAACATATCCAAAAATTAGAACAATTGATTGATGTTAGAGTTTTCATTTGCCAAACGTCCTTCAAGGGGCCCAAATTAGAAAGAATTGTTATTTAGGGTACTTCAAGGGATCGTAATGACCTAAAACGAAATAGAATGACATGAACTAACAAAATGAATGACATGTCCAAAAATCATAATAATTAGCCAAGATTTAGATTTTCAATTGCCTAGTGACCTCAGTGGGTCTTAAATAAGAAAATTTTTTTAAGGAAAACCACATAGGGCCAAACTATACCTTTAAATGTGCATTAGGTTCATGTAATTTCAAAACTATAGGATATAAATTATAATTTTATATAAATAAAAAGATATTAATTTTTATTTAATTTTTGTGAACCCATGAAGTCATGGCCACCCTAAGCATGTGCAAGTCACATGGGTGGAACACCATGATCATGTGTACCCTCACCCTATTCTAAGCTCTATGGGACATTTCCTTTATTTGAGTTCATGTAGAATGATCCCATGTGCCATGAAAATGATCAGGTATGCCACCCCTATGAGATGTCCCACTTAGTATTAAGAAACTATGAATGAATGATTTTATGTGCACCATGATGTGATCATATACACCATGCTCTACACATCAAAAACATCCCAATAATCCAAATTAGAAGTTTCTAATTTAAGAATAGAAGTTGCTGAAAAGTGTTTCTAAACACCCAAGGAACAATATTAGAAGTTTCTAATCTAAGAATAAAAGTTGTTGAAAAATGTTTCTAAACACCTTAGGAACAAGATTAGAAGTTTCTAATGCAAAATAGACGATTGCCAAATCTTGTTGATTCAGTGTGCATAAGAAAAAGAATCAATTACCAAAACATATTAAAAAATTGCCTTGCTCACAATATCACACTTAGATTAACTTCCAATCAAAGAATAGTAAGTATTCTAAATCCTTTTTGTGTTCACACATAAATAAGAAATCAAGTAAAGCTTATATCTTGTGTTTATACTAGGAATTGGAAACCAAATCAACCCACATTCTAAATCATGTGCACACTCAATCTATGCATTCCAAAACGTCCCCATGAAGGAATGAAAAGGTTTCCTAGTGTGAGCATGCCCAAAGCGTCCTCTAGTGCTCATGAACATCTATATAAACCCCCTCTTGCTCACATTCATCTTATCCTAAAGCAAAAAGCTAACACTTCCCTTTTTGTTTGTTCTTGCCCTCTTCTTGGCACCCCTTCTCACTCTATTTTCTTTCTTGTGTGAGAAGTTCTTTGTTGTTACCTCGACCCCCATACGTTCATTTGGACTTAACCATTTGTGGACATAACCACTGTCGCATCCGCTGTCATAACAGTTGTTGAAATAGTGGACCTAACCATAGGCCGGGTCCTATGTTATTTTACAAGTGACATACACTTGACTTTCTATTCCTAATATTCCATGCCATAAAAATTGAACAAGGCTACATTATAAGAGAAAAAGAATTCCAAATATTTATTAAATCATAAAAGAAAGTTCACACTTTTAAATAAAGAAAACACAACGAAAATTCTTAATATTTGGGCAACATGCCCTACATGGAAAAATAAAGAACCCTAAAAAGTAGACGTTCCACATTCTTCTTCATAAGATCAAATCCCTGAAAAATGTTAAAGGAAGGGTGAGCTAAAAGCTCAGTGGATCTTAAACAACTATTTTCATATTCAAAAACATTAACACATTCATAATTCAAACACTAGCACAAATTAGGCATATCAATCATCAATTCGTGTGAAGTTGTGTCTTAGACCAAAAGAGTTTCTCAACCCTTGATGTTCTTCACTAAGTGCCTCCTTAGAGTGAAATATGGCATTAGCCAATTTCATTGGCCCTTGGAACTTAGGGACTCTTATCCACCAACTAAGCACACTTAGGTCATAAACCTTATGAACAAATCATAAGAGAAGAGCACCCATAGTGTTTCTTAAACAACTATGATGGTACGTGGTTAAAATCACCATAATCTGATATTTTAATCTCATAATCATGAAACATAAATAAAATATCAGAATATTGCATTAAACTAAAAAATAAAAACAACAATGTTGCATCCATCATACATAATCATGCATCAAATAGTGATTTGAGTAATACGTTCGATGTAAGAAATGAAGTAGCCCCATCTCAGTACTTATAACTTACACATTGAGATATGAATACATTAGACCAATATAGAAAAAAAAAACCTAAACATGATACTAACATGAATGACATTACTAATGCATGATATTAGGTAGATAATCAGGTTTTAAATGTTCATGAATGATAAATAAAAACTGAAACGAGACATAAAAAAAACTTCAACAAACAAATCATCAAGATTAAGCATGCTAATGGCTTGAATATGGAAAATAGTTTAAGAGGGCAACTTCCACCTTAACTTAAACGTTTTCAAAAATTCAACAGCGTTTCCCCATCATTTTTGCCACTTCAAACCTCCACAAAACCACTTTCTAATGATCACTAAAACTCTAAAACTAAAAGCCTTTCCTTAGGACAAAATGAGTCATCAAGAAGAGGAAAAGAAAGAAGAAGAAGAAAGCACACTAGTGGCGTTTTCACTTGCTCTTGGAATGAATGATTTGTGAGCACTACAAGGGGGTATTTATAGTTTTCAAACACACTAAGGGACATCCATGGGCAGCTAGGGCAGCTTCCATTTTCTGGGCAAGTTTCCAAACACTAAAGGTAGGACATGGTAAGTGTGCATATTTTGGCATGTGTGCATATCTCTTTTGTGGACCCACTAGTGATCTTGCTAGTCTTTGTTTCTAATTTAATTTTAGAGATTTAAATTCTTCTAGAACCCTTCTAGAATGGTCTTGGACGTCCCATAAAGAGAGTAAATATTCTCTCATATCTTTCCCCTTTGATTCCTTTGCTTGCTCATCAAATTTAGGCAAAAAGGTATGTTTTCTTCTCTTTCCTTTGGATGACCAGCTAGTGGGTGCATGATATTAAAGCATGAGGGACACTCAATCACATGCTGATATTTAAATCTAATCCCCTAGGAAATCTTGTAATTTGGTCATGAGCATGGGTGGCGTCCCATGTGTGAGAATCACATAATCTAGGCGCCAAAATGGGAAAGTAAAGTTTCCATTTTTGATTCTCCTTTGTGAGTGTGGGATGGCTAGGGTTTTATGAGCATCAAATCAGATTTCAAACCTTCCTAATCAGGTCAATTCACATGTGTGCACACACACATGTGCATGGGTGGACCGATTTTTGCTTAGGTAAAGCATGGAGCACATGATCACTAACTTGGTGTATGAAATCAATCTTCATGTATTTCCAAATCCTAGATGGGACGTCCCAAATGCATGGTATAATGAATCAATTGTGTGGTACATTGGATCATGATTAATGGAATCAAATAAGGGAAGACATCCCATGGTGATTGAGTAGGGTGAAGTGTACCCGATCATGGTGTTCCACCCATGTGACTTGCACATGTTTTGAGTGGCCATGCCTTCATGGGTTCACAGGAATTTAATAAAATTTAATATCTCCCTAACCACAATGAATTTAGGTGTGTAACCTATAGTTTTGGAACCACATGATCAAGACCTAAATTTTAAGGTACAATTTGGTCAGGGTGATTTTCTTTTGAAACTTTCTTTATTTAGAACCTATCGAATGTATTAGGCAAATAAAGGTTCAAACCTTGGTCAATTGGTCTGATTTTTGGATATGTCATGTGCCTTGCTAGTTTATGCCATCCCTTGAAGTTTCGAGTCATTCCGAGTTCGATAGGTACCTCTATTCTCTATTCTTTCCAAATCTGGATCCCCCTGTAGGACAAAACCCTAATTTTGGCCGATTGGGTTGATTTTCGGATATGTAGTCTAGCTTGTTGGTTCATGACACCATATCTCGTTTCGGGTCATTTTAGGTTCATATGGGTCACCAAATAAAAATTTTGAATTTTCTGTATTTAGCCCTAAAATGAGGCTAGATTCATTCAAATTTCACTGAAAAGATGAAAATTTCTTATTTCGTTGAGTGTAAGGTTTTCAGGGTATTACAATCTTATTTCAGTATTTTTGAGAGTTTTTAAACTAGTTTTGTTGGTGATTAAAAGTTCTTAAAGTTGTGAAAGTGGTAGATAAAGGGAACCTCTACCAGATTTTACAAAGAAACTTGGATTAAGGTGGGGGGGATTTCTTGAACTTCTACTTTGCTTTTTCAAATTTCTAACACGTTCATGCTTGTTTGAATTCTAGTTTTTAGCATATTTTATTTTAGTTTCAGCATGTTTAATCATATTTTAATTTTAGTTCAACATGTTTTCATGTTTTAATCACTTGTGAGATCATGCCATTCATATAATCCATGTTTAGGATTTAATTTAATGTTCCAAGCATGCTATGTACTATTTTCATGCTTTCTTGGTCGTTTAAAATTGTGATATTTATATTTTGAATTTCTTTTATGATTATGTGATTCTTAAATGTAAGAAATTGAAGATAAGAACCACATGCTATCATAAGTAACCCGTATGGGCGTTATGGGTGTTCTTAACACATACTTAGAGTGTGTAGTTGTGGGGCGCAACTAAGGGATACTTGGTATGTGGCATCCAATGGAAAGTGACAAGGAAATGTCTTTCCACCCTAAAGAGGGGTATCTAAATTAAGAACATCAAGGGAGTAGAACCCCTTTTAGTCTTAATGTCAACTACAACCAAAAAGTTGCTTGAATTACTTAATGCATGAAAGTGTTTGAATTTGGATGTGCAATATTTGAAATAGTAACTTAGTTGTTTAATGAATGATCTACTGGGCTTTGTGCTCACCGCTCTCTTTTTATCATTTTCAAGAAATTGAATATGATGGCAATGAAAATTTGATAGTAGCTACATGTAAAAAGTTTCTATTTTTTTGGGAAGTTTCTTTTTTTCAATGTAAGGGCATGTTGCCCACTTTAGATTCATTTGACTTCTGCTGAATTTAACTTTTAAAGTTTAGAGTTATGTATTCTTTCTTTTGATTATATGAATTCAATAATGTATTTCTTTATTTTGAATAAATAAAGAGTTTGAAGTTTTCCTTCATTCACTTGTATTATCTTGTTGAATATTTAAACTTAATGGAAGTGTACTTTTGAGTGTTTCAATAAGTGTTTGAATAAAGGAATTGAGATGCAAGTTGTGTACTTATAAATATAACATAGGACCCAACCCGCCCTGTGGTTGAGCTTAAACATGTTTCTTGGAGGTTGGGGTGTTACATACCAATAGTGGTATTAGATTTAGAAAGTATTAATTCAATTAGGTTTGACCTGTGCTTTGAGTTAAAATTAGAATGTCGTACCTTCTATTTTAAAATTAAAAACTATTTTGAAAATTGTCTTCAAAAAAGAAAGATTTGTTTTGAAATGTTTTGTATCGATATAAAGATCGCAAGTTGAGTTGATAGTAGGTAAGCCTTGTCTCGAGTAAAGTTAAGCATTGAAAGGGAGGTGGGTTATCTTGTCCTAGAAAACACAGTTGCTAAGCACACTTTAGTCTCGCTGCCCAATTTAGAGATTGTCCCACCAACTTGTACGGGTAGTTTGAGTGGAAGAACACTTTTACTTTCTATAAAAGAAAATTAGAAGGTAGAAAATTATGGAAAGAAGCTGACAAGAAGTCGAAAAGGATGCCAAAAATGATGTCTTGACTAGATAAAAGGTTGTAAGTCAACCAAATTAAAAACCTGGGTTTAGGGGAATGACCTTAGTTAGAAATATAGTTGGACCAATGGATCAAAAGTGTAAAATTTTAGGACATAGGTTAGAAACTGAAAATGTGTGAGAACTGACTCTTGTTTGGTCAGGACACGAGATTGGGAAGATTCTATGACTTTGGTTTCTATGTGGTATGGGACGCATAGGAATTCGGGTTCATGGAAGAAACCTGGACTCAGAGAATGATAGACCATGTTTGGTGAATGATTGGTAACTTTGGAAGAACTTGTATCTTTATGTTTGGCTGGTATGAGACGGTCAGGTATAGTGGGCTCGAGAAACCTTAGTTATCGAGACATTTGCGAAATTGTTCAGGTGTGACAATTTTCTAAGTTAAAGTCTAAGTAGAAGTGTAATACCCTGAATTCTCTGTACTTAATTAAATGAAATTTATCATTTATTCAGTGAAATTTGGATGCAAAATGAAACCAGACTCATTTCAGAGCTATATTTGCTAGGTTCCAGACTCTCATTTAGTGACCCGTGCGAATCCAAAACAATCTGAAATGAAGTAAGGTGACATAAACCAACTAATTGGACAATATATCAAAGAATTAGAACAATTGGTCAAGGTTAGGGTTTTCATTAGCAAAACACCCTTCAAGGGGGCTCCAAATTAGGAAAGAATTGACATTTAGGGTATTGTGGGGGATTGAAATGACCCAAAATGAAACGAAATGACATTAACTAACAAAATGAATGACATATTCAAAAATTAGGACAATTGGCCAAGATTTAGATTTTCATTTTCTTAGTGACCTTAGTAAGTCTCAAATAAGGAAAGTTTTTGAGGAAAAATCACCTTAGGCCAAACCATACCTTAAAATTTGAATTAGGTTCATGTGATTCTAAAACTATAGGTTATAAATCATAATTATTTGTAAATAAGGAGATATTAATTTTTATTTGATTTTTGTGAACCCATGAAGTCATGGCCACCCCAAACATGTGCAAATCATATGGGTGGAACACCGTGATCATGTGCACCTTCACCCTATACAAAGCTCCATGCGATGTGTTCCATTATTTGAAACCATGAAGAATGATACCATGTACCATGTAAATGATCAAGTATGCCAACACCAATAGAAACATGAAAAATGATTCCATGTGCCTAGATAAATGATCATGTGTACCAAGGTTACATACAAAATGTCTCATATGTGTGTGTGTGGGCACACATGTAACAAACCCAAGATAGAAGTTTAGTGGAGAGTCGCTGATTTAAAGAGATATAGAAAGATTCATTCACCTAGGAGAAATCAGAAAATAGAAACTTACCTCATGCTTACATGTGAAGCCAAAAAGGGAGAGAATCCAAGGGAAATAAGAAACATTCCAAAGCTTTGTTTTTGTGTGCTGATATTAGAAACTTATTTGATTTCATGAATCATAGCTTATTAGAATATTTCCCTACTAATAGAGGACGACCAAGAGAGATTAGAATGAATTATAAACTTTTAATTGTGTTCATACACCTAAAAGAAACAAATAAGGTTCAAAGATTTTGCTCACACTTGGATTGGAAACCATAGTGGTCCCACTTGCCCAACCATGAGCTCATTTGACCAAGCCATGAGATTCACTTGCCCAAATTAATACAAAACATCCTCATTGTGTACAAAAATATTCTCATTGTGTGTGATGTCTAAATCGTCCCCATGGTGCTCAAGAACATCGATATAAATCTCCTCTTGCTCACATTCATCTCATACCAAAGCAAAGAGTTGACACTTGCTTCTTTGCTTATTTTCGCCCACTTCTTTGCTTATTTTCTTTCTTGTGTGAGAAGTTCTTATTTCAGTATTTTAGAGAGTTGTGGAAGTAGTTTTGTTGGTGGTTAAAAGTTCTTGAAGTTCTAAAAGTGGCAGATACGGGGAAACTCTGGCAGATTCTACAAAGAAACTCAAATTAAGGTTGAAGGGATTTCTTAAACCTCTATTTTACTATTTTAAATTTCTAACATGTTCATGCTTGTTTAAATTCTAATTTTCAGCCTGTTTTATTTTAGTTTCAACATGAATGATCATATTTTAATTTCAGTTTAGTATGTTTTTATGTTTTAATTATTCATGATACCATGCTATGCTTAGATTCCATGCTTAGGTTTACTTTGAAGTTTCAAGCATGCCACATGATGTTTTCATGCTTTCTTGGTTATTTAAAATTTTAAAATTTATATTCTGAATTTCTTTTATGATTATGTGATCTTAAACATAAGAAAGTGAAGACAAGAACCACATACTATCATAGTGATTCGTAGGAGTGTTATGGGTGATCTTATCACATGCTTAGAGTGTGTGGTTGCCGGGGCGCAACTAAGGGATACTTAGTATGTGTCATCCAATGAAAAGTAACAAAAGAATTGTCTTTCCACCCTAAAGATAGGTATCTAAAATAAGAACATCAAGGGAATAGACCCTTTTCAATCATAATGTCAACTTGATAGCAAAACATTGAGTGAATCACTTAATGCATGAAAATGTGTGAAATTGGATGTGTCATTGATTTGAAATAGTAACTTAGTTGTTTAATGAATGATCTACTCGGCTATGTGCTCACCCTTTTCCTTTTATTTTTTAAGAAATTAAATGATCCATGAAGATTATGGATATTAGATTATTTTTAAATATTGAAAATTCTATTGTAAGAGTATGTTGCCCAAGTTTTGATTTTTTTTTTAAACTTCTGCTGAATTTTACTTTTGAATTTTAGAGTTATATCCTCAATCTCTGTATTTGATCCATGAATGTAATCTTTTTATTTTAGTTGTATGAATAAAGATTTGAAGTTTTCCTTTATTCACTTCTATTATCTTGTTGAATATTAAACTCAATATAAGTGTATTTATGAGTATTTCAATAACTGTTCGAATAAAGAATTGAGATGCAAGTTGTATACTTGTAAATGTAGCATAGGACCCAATCTGCCTTGTGGTCGAGCTTAAATTTATTTCTAGGGGTTTGAGGTTTTAAAGGTGGTAGGCTTTAGGTGCCTTGGGCTCGAATTAGAAAGTCAATCAGTGCCTGTTTGACTAGAATTAAAAACTCAAATTAGGGTTTTACTTTGAATTAAACTAAATCTTGAATGCCTTAGGCTAGAATAAGAAAGTCAATCAGTGGCTGTTTGACTAAAATTAAAAACTCAAATTAGGGTTTCACTTTGAATTGAATTCAATTTTGAATGCCCTACCTTCTATTTTGAAATTGAGAAAAATTTTAGAAAGTGTTTTCAAAAAGGAAATATATGTTTTTGAAATGTTTTGTTTTGATACAAAAAGATTACAAGTTGAGCTGATAGTGGGTAAGCCTTGTCCTGAGTAAAGCTAGCCTTTGAAAGGGAGATGGGTTATCCTGCCCTAGGAAGCACGGTTGCTAAGCAAATTTTGGTCTCGTCGCCCGATCTGGAGGTTGTTCCACTAGCTTGTACAAGTAGTCTGAGTTGAAGAAACACTTTTACTTTTTATAAAAAAAATTAGAAGGTGAAAAATTAGAGGAAGGAATCGAAAAGAAGTCGAAAAAGATGCCAAAGGGGGTATCTCGGCTAAACTAATGTTGTGAGTCATCCAAACTGAAACCTGTATGAAAATAGAAAATTGTTTGATCATAGGTGGTATGGTGGATCAAAAACATAAATCTTTAGGACATAGACTAGAGACTAAAACCTGTATGAAAATAGAAAATTGTTTGATCAGGACATAGGTTTCTATGTAGTATGGGATGCATAGGAATTCGGGGGTATGGAGAAGGCCTGAGCTCGAAGAATGATAGACCATGTGTGGTGAATGATTGGTAACTCTGGCAGAATAGGTTTCTCTATGCTTGCTGGTATAGGATGATAGATTATAGTAGGCTAGGGAACCTTAGTTATCAAGCAATTTGCAAAATCGCTTAGGTGCGGCTTTGTTCTGAGTGAAAACCTAAGTGGAAGGTGTAGAGTGTTATAGGACACTTGAACCTAAAAGCTTAGGTAGAAGCTTGGAACCTTGTTGTGCTAGCTTGATTGTATGATTGTATGATATTCATGCTTTACTGTTTATTTACTTTGAGACCAAATCCTGTGCCCATGCATGAAAAGAACCTAGAAGAAGAACTTTTGGGCCACTAAACAGATTAGAAACCTAAAGACATGAATCTAGAGTCATGATAGTATGAATGTTTGACAAGGCAAATACTAAAAACCTACTCGAATTGTAGAAAATGGCTGGAGCAAGGAAGTACACAACCCGATCCACCTCCTCTAATGAGAATGTGCAACGAGAACAAGAGGTGCCTGTTGGAATGGAGGCACGGATGGAAGCTATGATGAACAAGATGATCAACAGCCAGCACCTGTGGCCCAAGATCCCAAACATCAAAAGGCTCAAGAGGGATTGGAGGATGAGAAACAAAGGAAGATGCTGATAAAGCTATAAAAGCTCCATCCTCCTTCGTTTGATGGGACTATTGATTGCATCTTGGTGAACCACTGGTACCAAGAGATGAAGGAAATTCTCAATGTACTAAAGGTAACTGGGTCGAGATGGGTGGCACTGGCCACACACCACTTCAAAGGGCTAGCTAGAAGTTGGTGGCGTATGATGAGGATGGACCCTAATACAAATGTGGATTCCATGAGCTGGGAGAACTTCTCAAAAATCTTCTATGAAAAGTTCTTTCTAGAGGCAACCTTGAGCAAGCTACAAGAAGACTTTGTTCAACTAAATTAGATGGACATGACTGTAGCTGAATATGAAAGGAGGTTCACCAAACTGATCAAATTCTCCCCAAATCTGATCAGGGAAGAGAAAAGAAAAGCCAATCGATTCACACAGGGTCTCAAGATGGAGATTCGATTGATAGTGAAGACTTTAGTCCTAAAGACTTATAAAGACGTCGTAGAAAAGACCCTAACACTAGAACAATAACTCAACCTGGAACAAAGGTTGATGGAGAAAAATAAGAGGCCCGGGATTGAAAATGATCAAGGGGCTTAGAAGAAAAGAAAGAATGGTGGTAAAACACCACATACATAGAAATAGGGCAGGCCAAGAACGAGTCAAGGGAACAAGCAAAGAAGCAAGGGCTTTGTTTTGTGTGCATTCAGAAGGGTCATTTAGCTAGAGATTGTCCTAATACACAGGCTTGAGCTCCTCAGCAATAGCTATAGTAGGGAGGAGGTCAGAACTGTCGTCCTCAGAGGAAGCAACAGTAGTCAAATGCCAATCAAAGGCATAATTAGGGTTGTGGGTTGAACCAAGCCAAAATGTTCGCTGTTGAGGCTCGGGAAGACCAGGTCCCTACAATGGAAGGTACATTTTTATTGTTTAATGTTGCTATGAAATTTTTGTTTGACTCAGGTGCCTCTAAATCCTGTATTTATGAAGAACTAGCTAATAGGTTACAACTTGTGACGAAAATACTACCTGTAACTTTGAATGTGTCCACATCAATAGGGACCATTGTGGCTTCAAAAAGAATGTGTAGTTGTGACCTAAGGTTTGGGGATAAACTCTTAATAGTTGACCTATATACCTTTCCTTTTTATGACTATGATGTAATCTTAGGGATGGATTGGTTAAACCAATACCAAGCCGAGATAGATTGTCCTAAGAGACAAGTAACCATAACCTTACCTTTTGGGGAGACCTATAGAATCAGCGAAGATCGGTGGAGACTACCAAGAAGTCCAACCATAGCCATGTTGAACTGCTTAAGGCAGAAGAATGAGTTCAAGGAACTCTCTGAGAGAAACCTGTTGAATTAAAGAGAATGCAAGACCTGGTAGTGGTTAGTGAATACAAGGATGTGTTCCCAGACGACTTACCCACACTACCACCTGTTAGAGAGTTAGAGTTCAAGATTGAACTTCACCATGGAACCAACCCTATCGCCATACTTCCTTACAGAATGGCACCATTAGAACTAATCGAGTTGAAGTCTCAACTCGACGAGCTCCCAAAAAAGGATTCATCAGGCCAAATGAATCACCTTGGGGAGCTCTGATGTTGTTTGTGAAAAAGAAGGATGGTTCTATGAGACTTTGTGTCGATTATCGGAAGCTAAACCAAGCTACGGTGAAGAATAAGTATCCCTTGCCAAGGATTGATGACCTATTTGATCAATTGAGAGGTGCCACTCATTTCTCAAAGATTGATCTTAGGTCGGGATATCACCAGTTGAGAATCAAAGATTTTGATATACACAAGACTACCTTCAGAACAAGATATGGACACTTTGAGTTCACCGTGATGCCCTTTGGTTTGACCAATGCCCCAGCAGCATTCATGGACTTGATGAACCAAGTGTTTAAAGTATCTTGACCACTTTGTGGTGGTATTCGTAGATGACATTCTAATCTACTCTAAGTCAGAGGCTGAACACTTAGAAATCTTACAGATAGTGTTGGAGACCGTAAGAAGGCATCAATTATATGCCAAGTTTAGCAAGTCTGAATTCTGGATGAAGACGGTCAAGTTCCTTGGCCACATAGTATCAGTAGAAGGCATCTCTGTAGATTCGGAGAAGGTAAAAATGGTTATGGATTGGAAGCAACCGAAGACAATTACAGAGATTAGGAACTTCTTAGATCTGGCTGGATACCACTGAAGGTTCATCCAAGATTTCTTCAAACTAGCGGAACTTATGACCAAGTTGACCAGGAAGGGAGTTAAGTTCGATTGGAATGAGTAGTGTGAACAATCATTCCAAGAACTGAAGAATAGATTGACTACGACCCTTGTCCTAGTCACTCCAACCCATGATGTTACCTATACCTTCTATACTAATGCCTCGTTGAGTGGACTTGGAGCAGTGTTGATGTAGAAAAGAAAAGTAGTCGCTTATGCCTCACGACAACTAAAGGTCCATGAGAAGAATTATCCTACTCACGACCTAGAATTAGCAACCATCATATTTGCCCTGAAGATTTGGAAACACTACCTTTATGGTGAAAAATTTGATCTGTTTTTAGATCATAAGAGCTTGAAGTACATCTACACCTAGAAAGATTTGAACCTCAGGCAACATAGGTGGATGAAGTTCCTCAAGGACTATGATTTCCAATTAAACTACCATCCAGAGGAGGCCAATGTGGTGGTTGACGTCTTGAGTAGAAAGTTCAATCACCAGGAGGAAGAAAAAGGTCAGATGTACCAGTTGATCGAAGACTTTAGGCTGGGGATAACCTTGAATGGCAAGCAAGCCTACCTTTATAACATGTCTTGCCAACCAGATCTACTATATCAGATCAGGGAGGAACAGATGCAAAACAAGTGGCTTGTGAGTCTGATAGAAGGAGTTGAATAGGGTAAGCATTCTGACTGTAGGTTAGATGCTAAGAATATCTTGAGGCTCGGAGAAAGGATCTATGTACCTTAAAATAGACAAAATAAGTAGATCATACTGAATGAGGCTCACCGGACCAAGTATACAATGCATCTAGTTGAAGATAAGATGTATTAGAACCTCAGAAAAACTTATTGGTGGAGAGGAATGAAGAGGGATGTAGCTAAGCATCCAAGTGCTTAACCTGTCAATACGTAAAAGGAGGACATTGGAAATCCTCTGAAATGTTACAACCACTCCCTATCCCTGAATGAAAGTGGGATAACATTGCCATACATTTTGTCAATGGTTTGCCTAGGAATTAGAAAGGAGAAGATAATGTTTGGGTGATTGTGGATCGTCTCACCAAAGTGGCTTACTTATTGATTAGATCTACAGTCCAAGTTAGTAAGTTGGGAGAAATTTATGTGAAAGAAATTGTCAGGCTTCACGGTGTGCCCAAAACTATTGTATTTGACAGAGACTTTCGCTTCACTTCACAGTTCTAGCAGATTCTACAAAAAGAGATGGGTACTACGCTCACCATGATTACATCATTTCACCATCAGACGAATGATTAGTTTGAAAGAGTTATCCAGATTGTAGAGGATATGTTGAGGTCTTGTGTTTTAGACTTCAAGGGGAATTGGAGCAAGTACTTACACTTGGCAGAGTTTGCCTATAACAATATTTATCAGGTGAGTATTAAGATGGCTCCATTCGAGGCTCTTTATAGAATACCCTATAGATCACCAACCTGTTGGGCTGAACTCGAGGATCATGTATTAACTAGACCAGATTTGGTGGAAGAAATGAATAACCAAGTCAAGTTAATATAGAAGAGGCTGACTACAGCACAGAGTCGTCAGAATAGCTATGCTGACAAGAGGAGAAGACCGCTAGAGTTCCAAGTTGGAGACAAGGTATTCTTGAGAATCAATCCTCAGAAGGGCATGAAGAGGTTCAGATTCAAATGGAAGTTATCTCCAAGGTTTGTCAGACCCTTTCAAATACTTAGAAGAGTTGGGGAATGTGCTTATAAGTTGGACCTACCAAACCAAATGACTTCAGCTCATAACATATTCCATGTATCCATGTTGAGAAAGTACGAACTTGACCCCTCTCAAACCATCCGCTGGGAGGAAGTGAATATTCAAGATGATGCTACTTGCAAGGAAACAACAATCAGAATCCTTGACTATAAAGTACAAAGTCTACGAACAAAGGATATCCTGTTAGTAAAGCTACTGTGGAAACATCACAGGGTGGAAGAAGCTACCTAGGAACTCGAAAGCTAGATGAAGACATAGTATTTACACTTGTTCATTAGAAATCCTTAGTTATATACGAATTTTGAGGACACAATTTTTCTAAGGAGGGTAGGTTGTAATACCCTAAATTCTCTGTACTCAATTAAATGTATGGTCCGTTGGCTGGTCCTTGTTTGGTCATAAGGATAATCGTTCTTATTAGGTTGGGGCAGCCGGCCCGGGGGTTACCCGTGATTGGTAATGGCACAACCAGAAGAGGGGTAGGGGAGAAAAGGTTACGTGCTGGGTAGCGCAGCGCATCTATTTCAGGTACAGAGGCGATGAGGGGTGCTAACCCGGCCAAAGCCATTACTGGGCCTAATAGTGAGCGTGACAGATAGCAACAGTTCATGTTCCCTTTCCTGGGCCTAAGATTGCAAGTGAGCTTACCGTTAGCAATAGTGAAAGTGAGCTTTCAAGTTCACAATTCTATTAAGGACAGGTCGTATTTATGACCAAGAACACTCTGGAGGAGAAGGAAGCTTGAATGCTCCCCAAGACAACAGAGCCATCATTGTGGGGAGGGTAAAGAGCATCCAACACAAAGCGGCCTTTTATTCACTTGTTTTGTCGTGGCACACTCCCCCCACAAGCACCCCCTGGCGAAGGAGGGACCAAAAAATGCCTTTCGTTTTCCCCTTTTCGTCAGCCCTTGCCGCCTTCCTAAACAAGCTCTCGAGCCTCCTTTGCGCGGCCTTCCTCATAGGAGCCGCCGGGTTGACCTTTATAATTTATTCATTGAAATTTGGATGCAAAATGAAATCAGACTCATTTCAAGGCTATATTTGGCAAGTTCCAAACTCTCATTTAGTGACCCATAGGGACCCAAAACAATCTGAAATGAAATAAGTTGACATGAACCAACTAATTAGACAACATATAAAAAAATTAGAACAATTGCTCAAGGTTAGGGTATTCATTTGCCAAACACCCTTCAGGGGGTCCAAATTAGGAAAGAATTGGCATTTAGGGTACTTTGGGGGATCGAAATGACCGAAAATGAAACGGAATGACATATCCAAAAATTAGGACAAGGCCAAGATTTGAATTTTCATTTACCTAGTGATCTCAGTGGGTCTTAAATAAGGAAAGTTTTTGAGAAAAAAATCATCTTGGGCCAAATCATACCTTAAAATTTGCATTAGGTTCATGTGATTCCAAACCTATAGGTTATTACTCATAATTCCTTGTAAATAAGGAGATATTAATTTTTATTTAATTTTTGTGAACCCATGAAGTGTAATACCCCATAATTTTGTCAAATAATTTAAAATAAATAAAATAAGTTAAGTGAATTAAATTCAAAGACTTTAAGAAATTTTTGGGTATAAATTGTGTGTTGGCAGATGAAAAGTAAAATATATTGGAGATATTATATAAATTAGGCAAATAAGACCTTAATTTGATAATTAAATAAAAATTTTAATTTAGTAGAATTAATTATGAAATTTAAAGAGTTGCTTAAGAAATAAATAGAAATAAAGTATATATACACATATAGATTAATATGTGTATGAATAAGGTGTGTTAGCATAATAAATGTTAACACTACATATTATAGGATTATGTACATAAAAAAATTTATATAATTAAATAAAAATGTAGTATATGTGTATTTATTTTATAATTACATAAATTATTATCTGAAAATAAAAAATAAAATAAATAAAAATATATGAAAATGGAAAATAAAGATTATTTAATTATTAGCATTAAAAATATTAGAGAAATTGAAAAATTATCCAATAAATGCAATATTAAATAATTAGAAAGGGAAAAATATTAGTAAGACCATAAAATAGAAGGGAATATACAAGAAAATCAAGTATTCATCAATTAAAAAGTGTCTAATTAGCAATTTTCGGATAATAGCAACCTTAAAAATCAAATTTGGTAATTAGAAACTACATCCAATGGCCAGGATCGAATAATCTTCACGATCTGCAATCTAATGACCCAGATCAAGAGCACACCGAATGCCCTGGAACATCGGATCACAACAGATCGGACGGTCTGAAATCAACACGTTCGATCCAACGGCCTAGATTTGAGATATCTCTGATCAATCGCGAACCAATACATCACTCGACGTCCATCAAATGGTCCAGATTGAGGCGCTTTGAGATGATCGCGAATGAGTATTGCGATCGAAGAAATCGGACGGCTAGAAATGATCAAGGACGATCGGACGATCAGAACGAGCTTCGTTCATCGCGATAGGCATGTCTCGAGGACGATCCGATCGTCTAGATCAAACTCGTAATTCCGAAATTGCGAACCAACATAGGGCTCGAGGAAATCCGACGGAACGATGACAATTGATCAGGAATCTGTGCGGCACTCTAGGATAATCTGACTGCCCAAATGCAACCCGCCGATCTGAGATACGAATGCGTGATTCGAGGATGATTTAACGGTCTCGATGTGAGGCTCCAAAATTAATAAACGAGAAATCCAAAAAAATTCGATTAAATACTTTAAAAATTTGAAAAATCAATTTCTATTTTAAAAATTTTCAAAAAATTACTTGCTAATCTCCTATGCTTGGGGGGCACAGAATTTTGAAGAATTGGCAAGTTTCCCACAAGATGACACCCCAAACTTGTCATTCTCTAACCTTTTGAACTCTATATAAACACCCCCATGCTCACAATTCATCTCATCCCAAGAAATAAGAGTTGAATTGTCATCTTGTTCTCTAAGCCTTCTTCTTGGCAATCCCCTTAGTTCTTGAGTGTTCTTGAGAGTT
>JAJIYU010000180.1:0-62408 GCA_030144865.1 Tinospora cordifolia | reverse complement strand
TGCTCATCTTCTTCTTGGGCTCTCTCTCTTCTCGGCTAGCAGCCACACGAGACAATAGCAGCAGCTCTCTCTCTCTGAAGCTTCTTCATTCTTCCACCGACTACACGACGCTCGAATTTTCCAGCTCCTTCTTGTTCCGGTGTCTTCTTCAGCAATCTTCATATTTCGGTCGATTTTTTTTTTCACATCAATTAACTTTGCTCATGTATATAATACCCGTATTTAATAACTTTAACCAATATCAATTTCCCTCTTTTTTTTTTCCAAATACAATTATATATATATATATATGCATACTACTCATATTAATGCATATATATATCCCTTATTATAAATGTGTATGTGTTGTATTATTTTTCTAACCATTTAAATGGGTACATATCTACCTAAAACCCTATGATAACATTATCTCAATATATATTATTATCGTTATTATTTTTTTTCCATTAATTCATAATAACTCTCAACTAATTATTTTCGCTATTTATTTACTAAAAATACTTTATTTTATTTATCTAATTATTTGCTCGCGACGTGACACACTCTCGAAGTTACAGGGTGTTACACATATTTTTTCAAAAAGTAACTTGCTAAGGCTCGAACGTGAAACCTTTATACACTATTTTGGCCAAGTAAGTTGATTGGTCATTCTTATGAATAAAATATTTTATTTTATTAATAAAACTCGTTTAGGTTTAGAGTTAATTTTACAGCCTATCAACCTTGTATTTATAATTGTTCATAAATAAATAAATAATATTTATTCATAAAATTTGAGAATAATTGATTATTTATATAATTTATTATTTATTTAAAAAATTTTAGATTTTCAATTACATATAGGTAAAAAAAGGTCAACAACAGTAAAAAACTATCAAACAATTTCTTATAATAGTACCTTATTCATCAATTTCACTAAGTGTTTTACCAATATCAATCGAAGTAGGTGAAGATCGAAGCCAATTTTGTGCACATACAAGGGCATCAACTGTTTTGGGGGCTAGTGAGGAAAACAAGGATCAAGAAGGTGTTTACTCGTATCTATTGGGATCACTGCAAGTGCACAGGATCGCTATAGTAATACACAGTGAATAACCAGATATCGTCCTTAGGGAATGGTATAAAGTTGACAATCTTAAATCCCAATTTAATTTCAATCTTAGCTTTATTAAGGCTTAAAATCGAAGTTTCAATACTTTTACAAAAATCAAAAGGAAAATAGACTATTGCTGATTTTAAAACTATATGATTAAGATTCTAGAATAGTAAAATATCATGTATTCACCTTTAATCTTTATTTTAATTAATTTGATTCATGTTCTTGTAGGTTATAGCACTGGTCATCAAAAAGCCTCTCTCGAGGCGCCTTGATACCTATTAGTTTTATTTAATACCTTCTCTCGAGGCGTACAGTTAATAAACTAATATAATAAACATAGTAATCACGTGCAACCTCCTATAGAATTAACAACCTCTCAGTCAATTCATTATTTTAGGTCTATACTTTGATTATTTGGTTGTTGAACCTCCCTCTCAAGTTAGTTCAACAATCTTATATTAGTTTATAGGTGGCTAATCAATAAAGAGCAATAAGAACACCGAATATAAAATAATACCTTAAAATAGATTAATCAAAACAAAGATGAAAGGGTCCTACAATCTAAATTGCATCCTAGAATTCAAAAGAACTTAGCCAGACATAGTAGAGAAATTACAAATCAAAGAACTAGACAAATAGAAAATCATACTAGAAATTTGATCTTGTTTTGCGCATTTTTCTCCCTTGTTCTGCTTTCTTTGGTCTACTTGGCCATCAATAGAAATAAAACTAGCAACTGAATTATGAAAAACCTCATAGGAGAGGCTATTTATAGTTTTTCTCATAGGAACATTAATTAGACATTAACACAATACGTCAATTTAACAACCCTAATCACAAAACCGCGGTACAAGACCGCAGTAACATGGTGTAGTCCAAAATCCAAATTTTCACATGCAATTGTGCCAACATCAATCGCAGGACCACAGTTATGGCTAGGTGGACCAACGTATTAGCGCAGATTTTCATTATCTTCGATTTACAACTTGTTGTGTGAAACGAATGGGCCTTGAATGCTTGGGCTTAGACATTTTTGGGCTGGATCCTCATTTGGGCTGCTCCTTTCTAGTTATTAGCTTGTAATGTTGGGCCACTTGCTTGGACTTGTTTCATATGGAAAGATTCACAGGTTTTAGCCATCTCCTACCTTTATTTTTGCTTTCTTTCCTTAGTTTCGACCGGTATATCTTCACCCATTTAACATGTATCTGCATAAACCACTAGAAACCTTTCTCGAACATTATATCACACATAAAAGCAAATGAAATTCTTTAAATACTAAAAAGACATGCAATCTTAATATAAATGCTTATGCATCTAATCATAAATAAATATGTCCTATTTCTTATCTAACCCATGCAACACATATATAAAATAATATATACATATAAAAGAGTTAGTATGCAATGTAACTAACTGTATCAAAAGTTGATTTTGATGCTACAATAGAAATTGGAACGACCATGACATGTTCAGCTACTTGAGCAAGAATAAAAAATTTGGTGCAAATGTCTTGCTACCAACTCAAAACATTAAATGAATAATCTCTTTTTTTTCCCTTACACACTTCTTAGCTAATGTAACACCTCGATTCTTGAGCCATAACCAATACCATAACAATTTCGTACATAAGGATGTATGCTTAATCAAATTCATCTGCATCCATGTGTCACCATCAAGAATCGAAATATTACTATTTCACACATCAATAATCTTCTAGTCCCACCAAATCATATCCCAAGAAAACATATGAATAACTAATTCAATTAATATTAACAATTGAAATTCGTGGTGACAAACTGTATCAAACAATGTGAATAATAATAAATTGAAGTTGGCCCCCCATGGTCGTGTTACAATTAATAAAATAGGAAATAAAATAACTATTAACCCTTTGACCAATGTTTGAACTAACAATCATGAATAAACCTTACATCTAAAGGGACCTCAACCGTGAGGCATAAGACTACTCGCAATGACCCGTATTTTTAGATATTGAGTCGACGGGTTCGACATGTATTTTTCTGCATGAATTGATGAATTATAAATGAAAATGCATGATATTATGACATTTGTTCAAAATTAATGAGTTATTGTAGTGGAAAAAAATAATTATTGTGTGTTGTAGTAATAATAAAAGAAATTACTAATGAAAAGAAGTAAAATGTATTATTAGGGAGAGAGGACCATAATGAAAAAAATGAAATGAAATATATATATATATATATATATATATATATATATATATATATAACATACATGGATTGTGTGTGAGAAAAAAATCAAAATAAATATAAATAACTTATTAATTAAAATATAATGAGGGAGCTCATTTTGGGAGAAAAAAAGACGATATGAAATGAGATGATGTGGGGATAAGAAAGCGAGGAGCTTTATCTTGACTTGCTTGCCTAAGACCCACATCATAAATGGCTATATGAAGGCGACATGCTTCTTTGATTTTCTCATTCAACTCATTCAACTGTGGGGAAAAAAAAAAGGAAAGATTTCAGAGGAAGAAAATAGAACCAAGGAGAAAAGAGAATGAAAAAAAAAAAGAAAAAAGGAAAGAAAAACCTGCGTATTCTGCAAAAATTTGTCATTTTTGTGAGTTAATCTTGCCTTCTTTCAATGTAAAATAGATAGAATGGTGGTAAATTTCATTTTTTCTAGTGTAACTTTTGGTAAAAATGATAGTTTATTGTAAGACCCAATAATAAGGTATAATTTTAATTGAGTAAAACTATACAATATGTATATTATTGTGCTCATGTCATCAAGTAAAACATAGATATATAATTTATTTGTATCCTTGTAGACTGTAAAAATTTATATGGTGATGGGAAGCTATAACGACCCGTATTTTTGGACATTAAGTCAACAAGTTTGATATATATTTTTATGTATGAATTGATGAATTATAAATGAAAAACATGATTTTGCGATATTTGTATAAAATTAATGAGTTATTTTAAATAGAAATAAATATAAATACATTAGTTAATAAAATAATTAAATAATAACAACAATAATAAATATTAATAATGGGAAGCATATTAGATGATGGAAAAAAATGAATGAAATGAAATTATATAACATGAAATGAGATAAGTAATTGGCCATATGAGTTAATATTGCCACACATGCACATATATATGTATAAAATGTTTATAAAGAAGATAAAGGAGCTGATTTATGAGAGAAAAAGGGATAACAGTAATGAGGTGTAGAGATAAGGAGAAAGAAGAGTCAAAGTATTATCTTCATTCTTGGGTGGGACCCACCTCTAATTTAAAGCTATATAAAGGGGTCTCCTTCTCGCACTCTCTCATTCTCTCATTCAACAAGAAAAGAAAAAAAAGAAAAAGGGGGATTCGAGAGAAGAAGAACGAAACAGGAAGAAAAGAGAAAGAAAAAGAAGGGAAAAAGGGAAAGAAAAATCACCTATTTTATAGAAATTTGTCATTTTGGTCAGTTAATCTTACCTCTTTTTAATGTAAAATAGATAAGACAATTGTGAATTCAAGTTTTCCTAGTGTACTTTACAGTTAAAGTGATAGTCCATTGTGTGATACAAAAATAGGGTGTATTTTTACTTAGAGTAATACTGCACAATATGGGTATCATTGTATTCATATCATCGAGTATAATACAAATATATAACTTATTTATCCCCATGTAGGCCCTAAGAATTTATATGGTAATTGAAAACTGACACATAGTAGGTATATGTATTGATAATAAAATTTTAATTGAGGGGTACAAAAATGTCAAGAATGAGATTCTGGACTCAATAACACAAAAATTAAAATTTTTAGAGATCAATTAATATATTAAATTTGTATTTATGTAATTTGAGAAAATTAATAGATTAATAATAAATATATATGAGATTATATAATGTAATGTATGTATCAAGTAATGTTATATATGTAATGATATATATTAACATTATATATAAAATGTTATATATCATTATGAAATACTTCACCTGGGACGAAATGTGTAACTTAAGAAATAATTAGATTTTTTCTATTTACTGTATTATATAAAAAAATAACAAAGAGGTTGCTTATTGTATATCAAAAGTGAGATATCAATTAATGGTGTAAGCTTTGATACTTGACTTAATATTGAGGGATGAGACCGACGAACAGGATAGCGTCGACAATCAAATTAGTTTGCGAGTAGTAATTTGATTTATTTACTTAACCTTTTTATTCTACTTATTGTTGTTGCATAATTGGGTGCTATATGCATTGCATTTTGCATTGAGATAGGATTGATTGACAGATCTTCAGATGTACCAACCAGGCCTCAGGATGAGAGGTTTTGAGGTGTGGATATTGGATCATAATAGTCCTGAGATAAGAGTCTTCCATTAAAATTTTATGCATGCAAAATGGCTGGACTTATCCCCTTGATATCTTCAATTGTCCATCCTAATGCAGATTTGTGCTCTTGCAACACCTTCAGCAACTTCTCTTCTTGAACAGGTGCAAGTGATGAGGAGATAATGACTGGAAGTGATTTATCCTCATCCAAAAATGCATACTTCAAATGCTCGGGAAGATGTTTCAACTCTACTTCCTTAGGAGGCTCTTAAACAACTTTAGATGGCTGATTTTCAGGCAATTGATCCTCTTTACTGTGGAATCCTGGTGTGCTTGCTTCTAAAGCTAGCACTACAAGCTGCTTTTCTACTGTCATGACTTCAGGAAACGTCAATGAACGAGAGATGCTTCCCACCAACTCATCTTGTAAACTTAGTGCCTCCACCACCTTGCCAAAGCAAGGGTTTAGAATCTCTGCCCTGTTGCATTCATGTAAGTCATTAGGATACTGCATTGCCTTGTAAAGGTTGAAGATCACTTTCTTGTCATTAACTCTTAAAATTAATTCTTCCTCGTGTACATCAATGAGTGCATGCCCGGTAGCTAGAAATGGTCTTCCAAGAATAAGTGGTATTTCATAATCTTCTTCCATGTCTAAAACTACAAAATCCACTGGAAATATGAACTTATCTACCTTGACCAACGCATCCTCAACCACTCCTTTTGGATATGTTAAAGACCTATCAGCTAGTTGAAGAGTGATGGTTGTTGGCTTGATTTTTGTCATTCCCAACCTTTTACATATCGCCAAAGGCATCAAATTTATGCTTGCTCCGAGATCACATAGTACCTTCTCAAAAATTTCAGACCCAATATTGCAAGGTATAGTGAAACTACCTGGATCTTTCAACTTTTGAGGAAGCTTCTTCTGTAGGATGGCACTACATTCTTCAGTGAGCTTGACTGTTTCAAAATCCTCCAGCTTCCTTTTCTTGGACATGATCTCCTTCATAAACTTTGCATAATTAGGCATTTGTTGCAAAACTTCAGCAAATGGAATGTTTATGTGGATTTTCTTAAACATCTCCAAAAATTTGGCAAACTGTTCATCCATCTTCTTTTTCTGAAACCTTTGAGGAAATGGTAAAGGTGGAGTTTCAGAAATTTTGCTCTCTTGATTTGCTCTTACTTTGACCTCCCCTTTTGATGATGTCGGTTCTTCATGTTGCCCTATGGATGAGTTTTGCACGTTCATCTCATTGCTAACAACTCCCTCAGCTTCAATAGGTAGTGTACTTGGATTTGGTGGTCCTACTGCCTCTTTGCCGCTCCTAGTAGTAACCGCCTTACAACTCTCCTTTGGATTTACTTGAGTATCACTTGGAAAAGAGCTCTTCTGCTGGTTTGACACTATTTGTGCCAATTGCCCCACTTGTGTCTCTAGATTTTTAACAGTGGCATTAATGTTTTCCACCTGGATTTCAATTTTGGAAACTCTTGTGTCATTTTTATCAACCCTTCCAGTTAACTCATTGAAGAATCTTGAATGCATATTCATCATTTCATCAAGTTTATCCTCCAAAGATGGCTTTTTCTCTTGCAAAAGCTGTTGATTGACAAATACTGGTGGCATTTGAGCATTTCTATTATTTGCATATGAGAAATTCCCATGGTTCCTCACGCCCGGATGATAGTACTTTGGGACATTACCCCCCAGCTAGTGTTTGATACCCGTTGAATCTGTTCATTGCATTCATCTGTTCGATTGAAGTTTCTCCATGATAAGATGACTTACTTGCTTCAGCAATTGACTGCACGTGTTGATGTTGTTGAAGTTGTGCTCCACTACTCTTTTCTTCCACCAAATTCAACCTATGGGTCATCGCTGCAATTTGGGCATGCAAAGCAATGATCTCATCAACTTCATGAATTCCCACTCTTTTTGCTGTGCATCTTTCTGTACCATGTCCGTAAGCATTGGCTGCCATGTCTTCAATCAATTGAGTTGCATCTGTGGTTGATTTGCCCATCAAAGATCCTCCAGCTGCTGAATCTACCAAGGCTCTTGTGGGTGGTGTAAGTCCACTATAAAACATCTGAATTTGAAGCCAAGGTAGATATCCATGTTGTGGGCAACGCCTTAGTAAGTCTTTAAATCTCTCCCAAGGTTCGTAAAGAGATTCAAAATTAGATTGTTTGAAAGGGCTAATCTCCCCTCGCAACTGATGTATTTTGGCTGGTATGAAATACTTTTGTAGAAACTTCTGGCCCATTTCTTCCCAAGTTGTAATGCTTCCCGGAAGTAGGGTTTGCAGCCAACTTTTTGCTTTATCCCTTAAGGAGAAGGGAAACAGTCGTAACCTAAGCTGATCTTCAGTTACTCCATTCATTTTGACTGTATCACATATTTCCATGAAGGAGTTTAGATGTGCCATTGGATCTTCCACCGCGGAACCTCCAAATTGTTGCTGCTGCACATGGTGATCAAGGACGGTTTCAACTCAAAATTGTTTGCATTGATTGGTGTCCTTGCTATGCTTGAGTAGTTGTTGTTTAAGACAGGTTTGAAGAAGTCCCGTAACGATGCCTCCCCATTGTTACCAACTCCCGAACTATAGCTTTCAGCCATGTTTGATGCACGTTCTTGAGCCTCCAACCGAATTTGACTGATTATTTTCAGCAAATCTGAATCGTAGGGGTCACAAGGACGTTTACTCATACAAACCTGAAACACAAAAATGCAAACAGATGAAGTGTAGTCAATGTATTCTTTACTAATGATAAGAAAAATCAATTAATAAGTAATAATAAAATAAAAAGTTTTTGTCTTGACTAAGACCCAACCAAATTCAACTTCTTTTAAAAAAAAACACTAAATATCGTTTTTCCCTAGCAACAGCGCCAAAAACTTGTTAGTGACTCCGCAAGTGTACGGGATCACATTAGTAATAACCGGTAAGACCGAGTATCGTCCTTAGTGAAAAAGGATTGGTTTGTGATTTCAAATCCCAAATTTACTATTGATCAAGGTTTTATCAAGACTATACTGAATATGATTGAATTAAACTAAAAATTAGAAATTGTTCTAAACAAAAGTAATAGTTAATTGTAAGAAATCAATGTATGGACATGTCTAGGATAGTGACGACCGCTGCATAGTTTGTAATCCTTTGTTGTAGTTATGAATTACTTAATCCATGAGCTATAGCATCAATAGTTGAAACCCTTTCCCAAGGTATTTCAACATTCACTAGATTTGTTTTGTCAAACCCTCTTCCAAGGTGTTCACTTAACAACCTACATGTTATGGTCAACAAGTCTTGTGCAACTCCCTAGATTGGTCAATAATCTCCCCATAAATCAACCGGTCTAAGTCCAAATTGTAATATTCACCTTTTAGGCTTCTCTCCCGAGATAGACCAAAGTATTAAGTTCAATACATCTATGGCCAGTAGACGTAAGGCTTTAAGTCTACACAATAAAGAATGGAGTCTATAACTCAATAACGACAATTAGATATCACAAACTATGCATTGAACATCACATCCCAGACAATAAATCTGATTAGCTAGACATGAATGCAAAGGAAATCATAAAATTAAATTCAAAGGAGTAATACATACACAAAACTCTTAAACAATCTTCAATTCTCAATGGAAATCCAGTTTTTCATGCCCTAACAGCCGTCACAATGATTTCTTTTTGATATTAGGTCCCCTCAACTCTAATTACCCTTTTTCTATTTATAGTCCCGCACTAAAAAACCTAAAAAATACGAAAATCTCGCTAATCAATCGAGTGACCGCGGTCAATGATTTCTATGTCCCGAAATTCTCCATGTTCTGTCCACCGGGGTCTGTCTTGTTTCTGTGTAAATCACGTTCTGGTGACCGCGGTCACCAGTGCATTGTGTACTGATTCTGTTCTTCTACTGTTATTGTGGTCTTCAGTTCTTGGACCGCGGTCTACTAGTATTTTCTCCTGATTCCATCTCTTATTTACCTTCTTCTGATGCATTCTTCCTGTGTGCTTCAACTTGTATCCTGCAATACACTTAATTCCTTTCCCAAACATCATTTTCTCATAAAAGAATATCAAAACTCAGCTTAAAAGTTATTAAACAATGTAAATCCCTAACTACATGCAACCATTGCTAATTATGCAATTCTTTACTTCTATTCTCCCTTATTTCTTATAAAATGCAACATTTTACCTATTCTAACGTTAGTTTGCTATGCAACTAACACTCAGCTAATTTCCACTTTATGGTTTTTGATCAACAATAGGGTTGACTTGGTCAAATTTGGTCAAACTTGGTTAAACTTGGTCAACTGGTCAAACTTATTCAAAATTGGTTAACATGGTCAATTTTCATCAAATTCGATCAACATTGGGACAATTTGGGTAAGTATGGGGTCAATTTGGTCAAATTCTTCAATTTTTCATTTTTGGACAAATTTTCAACCACTTAGTACCTATTACGCGATAGATTTACCAAATTTGATCTAATCTCATCAAGGGTTCATTAAAACTTTTTTCAGTAATTTTTTAGCTCATTTGATAAGATTTCAACTTGCACAAAGTGACATAACAGAATCTGTCGAAATTCTAAACAGACAGTGACAAAGTCACTTGTTTGCCACACCTGAACTCAATATTCTAGGACGCAAATTTTTTCAACATTCTCAAGTGTCCCAAAAACTCACACACCAAATTTCAAGTCATTTGGACAATTCTATGTATTTTTAAATATTTGTGAACAACAAGTTGAAAATAGGCATGATAACAGAAACCTAACAACTCAATATTTTTGCCCAATCTAACATATGCAGTTTATTCAATTACATTCCTTAACGTTGTTATTAGAAATAACAATATCACAACCACCAAATATACCAATTAACTCATTTGAAACAGTGGTTAAACATCAACTAAACTAGTTTGCAAAGTATACGACTTGAACAACTTATTCATGACATTCAAGCAAACTAGCACGACAATTTTCATGACTCCAACACATATAACTTAAGCCTTAAGTGTAATTTTAATCAAGAACTCTAATTTACAACATACCAGCATGTAGAACGTCCATGAAACTATATAGAACTACCATTAAATTAAATGTATAACAACTCATATTCTCATAGAAACCATACTTTACAATTTCTTACAATAAACATAACTTGATCATTACATTCAAGTCAAACCATAATTTTGCTGACATTTACATCATCAAATCACACCAAACACATGGGTTTATACCTTTCTTGAGCATGTTTCAAAAGGCTACAAGGCTTGCCTCTCTTCGTAATTCAATCACCTTGATCTCCTAACTCAAGATCACAAGATTTCAATTCTCTTTAAAGCTGGACATCTCACAACATAGGGGAAAATCATTACGATCTCATCAAGCAAGCAAGATTACCTTAATCTAGTGATGTAGGGATGTTTAGGGTAGAGTTTTAACCCACATATATGAGCATCAAGTCCTGGAAATCACCCAAATATCATGATCTCTTCACCATTCTTATCTCTTGAGCATGTCACCTATGTTGAAGAGCATGGTGAACTCTTTCACTTTTTCTCGTGGGATTTAATGAAATTCTTTCTCAATTACCCACAATCCAAGCTCCCTCAAGGTTTTTAATGAAGACGGGTTTTTAATTTTTCTTTCTTTTACACCATGGTTGAATGAGGAAGAAGGCTAAGTGGGTTTATAGATAGATTTAATTTGTGTCAGTGGAGAAGACACTTCTTGTCATTTATCACACACTTTAGGATCATCATGATGGCAATCCATGGGATGCCCAACTAATAAACCAAATCATCCACCAACTAATCTAAATTTTTTATTTTTTTTAATTAATTAGTCAAATATATTATTTCTTCTTCTTCTTTTTGCTAAATTTTTGGCCTCTATGTATTATTGGGAATCTATTTATTTATTTATTTGTTATTTTATTTTATTTTTACTAATTAATTTGGACACAATTAATCATTAATGTGTCACTCCCATAATTAAATGCAAATTCTAATAATTAAATAAAGCTTTCTTAATTTCTTTGAATTTTTTTTTATAATTTCATCCATTTAAATGTAGAATACTTGAAAAAATAACAAATTGGGCATTTATATCCACTTTTGAGCCCAATTGCATTTCGACAATGTTTCTAATACTTAAAAAAATAATTTTTATTTTTGTTTTTATTTTTTGAAGAATTTTCAATTAATTTCAATTCCTTTAATTAAATAGGTAAAAATGAAGAAAACCGAGAAATTTCATATATTTTTATTAAAAATTCAAGAAAGTACATGGAAGTATATATATATTGAATCCATCAACTTGGTGCCCAAAAATAGGGGTCGTTCCAACAAGATCCTACTCCTCCTTAGGATCCTATACCCAGGCTTATACCACCACCACCACCACTTGCTAAGTCTGAAGTATTCCGATAGCTCAAAGATTTTATTTAGGCATAAGGGGAGTTGATCTAATCTTCTAACACTGCACTATATTGAGGATATATGGGGTTGTGGCTAATATGCAGGGAGCAACACCTCCTGCAGCTCTTGCTCCACCTAGAGGCGAGCCAGCTGATGGGGATGATGATGATGAGGCTGAAGAGGAGGTTGAGGCTCCTTGTAGGCATCGCAAAAAGAGATGGAGGAGAGAAATTTTTCATAAGAAACTATTGAAGAAGTTCGTAGATATGAAAACCCAGTCATATTGGGGTGGTGTTAATTTGGAGTAAGCAGAAGATTAACTGTTGAATGTTGAGAAAAGAACACGATCAATGAAGCTATCTGAAGAGAATCAGGTGTTGTTCTATACACATACATTAGAGGGTGATACTGCTAGATGGTGGTTGTCAGTCTTGGCTATTGAGCCCCCAGTTGAGACTTGGGAAAAATTGAGAGAGTTGTTTTTTGGAGGCTTTTATTCCTGCTTCTACCAGGTAGCGTAGGAAGATGGAGTTATTGACCTTACGACAAGGCAATATGACAGTCCAGGAGTACACTTACAGATTCGTTAATCTAAAGTCTTATGCTCTTGAGCTTGTGGCTAAAAAAGTAGAGAAGACTGAATTCTATCGTTGGGGATTGAATAACGATATTCGACGGGCAATGCACAGTTCTAATTTGGAGTCGTTGAAGTGTCAAGCTTTGAGATATGAGGCAAATAGTAAGGAAGAGCCGATACAGGTGTAGTTTGTTCTAGGCAATACCATTTAGACTTTAACACTAACTCCCAACAACTAGAGTCATTGGTAGAAGAATAGAGGTTACATGAAGAAGAAGTTTGTTTTGGGATCAGCTAGCACCCAATAGACCCTGTCTACCACGACAATGGCAGTTGCTGCCACCCCTATCTAGACATTCGAGCCACAAGTGGCAGTACAATCTAGAGGCGGAGGCCAAAGAGGCGGCCGAGGTGGGGGAGGCAGAGGCTTATAGTATGGGCCATCAACACCAATTGTACAGATAGGTCAGCCAATACAGACAAGGCAAGTAGTACCAAGACAGCTAATACAGACAAGGCAAGTAGTACCAAGACAACCTTTCACTTGTTATTAGTGTGGGCATATTGGGCATAAGAGATCGAAGTGTCCTACCCTATCAATCAGGTCGATGCTCCAACAGGGATATAGAGAGAGTGCACAGTCAGTTACTCAGCCTGATCAAGAGGCTACCAAGACTTTGGTATAAGGTTTCGTTCTATTTTAGATTCTACTTTATATGTGTTGGTTGCTACTAGCTTTACTTTATCATTTATATCTGGACCTATTGTTAATAGACTAAAACTTTGACCAATTAGGGCATCCACTTGGCTTGTATTAAGTACTGTAGCGGGAGAACGTATGTACCCCAGTATGATTTGTGAGATTTGGGTGATACATGTCACTAACTTAGAGACAGCGGTAGATCTACGGACGTTAGAATTTTTGGAGTTTGATGCCATTCGAGGCATGGACTTGCTAGCTGCTTATCACGCCTATGTTGATTATTATGCTAAGCATAGAGTATTTCAGATCCCGAATTGACCTGTAGTGGTGTTCCAGGGTAGAGGTTTAGATAGCGACACCGGAGGAGATGTGTGCCTTGGTGAGTGTGCTTGTTGTAGATATTGGTGAACCTTCCAAACTAAGACTCGAGGATATTCTTGTGGTATGTGAGTTCTCCAAGGTATTCCCTGATGATCCACTGGGTTTGCCTCCTAAGCAAGATATTGATTTTTTCATTAAGTTGGTTTCGGGGATTGAATTAATTTCAATAGCTTATTACAATATGACAACTAAGGAGTTACAGGAGTTGAAGGTTCAACTAGAAAAATTACTTGGCAAGAGTTTTATTCGACCTCGCATATCACCATGGGGAGCTCCTATGTTGTTTGTAAGAAAGAAAGATAAGAGTATCTGCTTGTGCATTAACTATAAACAGTTGAATAGGGTGACTATAAAGAATAACTACCCTCTTCCTTGGATTGATGATTTGTTTGATTAACTAAAGGGTGCTAGAGTATTCTCAAAGATTGATTTGCATTTGGGGTACCATTAGCTACGTGTTAGGGAAGAGGATATACCAAAGACAACTTTTCGGGCTCGTTATGGGCACTATGAGTTCCTAGTTATATCATTTCGTGTAACGAATGCCCCAACGATGTTCATGGACTTGATGCAGCGAGTGTTCAGGCCTTATCTTGACTAGTTTGTGATAATATTCATTGATGACATTTTGATCTACTCAAGGTCTAGATAGGAGCATGCAAAACCTATTAGAGTTGTCTTATAGACTCTAAAGGAACACCACTTGTATGCAAAGTTGAGTAAGTGTGACTTTTGGTTAATAGAGGTCAAGTTTTTCGGTCATGTGGTCGGAGCCGAGGGTATCTTTGTTGATCTGGCCAAAGTTAAAGTAATTGTTGATTGGCCGAGACCTACCACAGTGATCGAGATCTGTAGTTTTCTAAGTTTAGTAGGTTATTATCAGAGATTTGTATAGAATTTCTCCTGCATCGCAACACCAATGACTAAGCTAGCCCAGAAGAATGTACCTTTTGTATGGGACGATAACTATGAACATGCCTTTCTTGAGCTTAAATAAAGGTTAGAACTGTATTAGTTCATGTTTTACTAGAATCGGGTCAATAGTTGGTATTTTAAACTGATGCATCAAGATTAGGCTTTGGTTGCGTGGTGATGCAAAATGATAGGGTTATAGCCTATGCTTCCAACCAGTCAAAAGTTCATGAGAACTACATTTTTCATGATCTAATACTAGCAGCTATTATTTTTGCGCTCAAGATTTGGTGGCATTATCTTTATGGTGCCATGTTGTATTTGGATCATATGAGCCTCAATATTTATTTTCTCAGAAAGATCTTAACATGTGGCAGAGGAGATGGATGAAATTTTTGAAGGATTATGATTTTAATATTGAATACCATCCTAGGAAAGTTAATGTTATGGCTGATGTGCTTTGTAGGAAATGAGTTAAGACCGCCTGTATGGCTAGACATATGTCTCAGGAGTAGAGGTTGATTGATTTTGTGACAGTAATGAGTATCCACGAGACTTCAATTGAGACCAGAGTTAGTGCACAGATGAGAGCCCAACTGGTTTTGCTTGCTGAGATCATAGAGGTGTAACCTCGTGATGTTGATTACGTGATGAACTGGGAGTGGGTAGGCGACAATTCTCGTGTGGAGTGGTCAATTGACAATGATGGTGCATTGAGGTTCAAGAGATGATTGTGAGTACCAAATGACCCTCGTCTAAGACAGAGAGTGCTAGCGGAGCTACATTGCTTGAGGTATATCATTCATGCAAGCACCAATAAGATGTATCAAGATGCTTAACGTTGTCACTGGTTGTTGGGGATGAAGCAAGACATAGCAGTCTATGTGTAGAAATGTGACACATTCCAGTAAGTTAAGGTTGAGCACTATAGACCTAGTGGTTTACTACAACCCTTGGCCATTCCCTAGTGGAAATGAGAGCACATTGCCATGGACTTTGTGATAGGGGCTACCCAGACTCAACAGAGATATGATACTATTTTGGTCATTGTCGACAGTCTAATTAAGTGTACTCATTTCCTCTTAATGCATGGCAGAGATTCGGCTGAGAGGCTGAGTCGACTATATATCCCTGAGATCATGAGATTACATGGGGCCCTACTGTCCATTGTGTCTAATTGAGATGCTCAGTTTACGTCTCATTTTTGGCAGAGCTTGCAGAACTAGTTGGGGACTAGAGTAACCTTGAGCACAGCCTTCCATCCACAAACTAATGGTTAGTCTAAGAGAGTGATCCAAATTTTGGAGGATATGATTTGTGCACGTGTCCTTGATTTTGGTTGTAACTGGGAGGATCATTTGGTATTGTGTGAGTTTGCATATAATAACAACTATCAGGCGCGTGTCAGCATGGCACTGTTTGAGGCATAATATGGTCGACCTTGTCGATCACTAGCTTGTTGGGCCGATGTTGGTAACATAGCAGTTTTTTGCCCTACTTTTGTACAAGAGCAAAATGAAAAAAGTTCACCAGATTCGTTAGAACATGAAGGCAGCTTTAAATAGACATAAAAGTTATGCTGAATAACCGAAAGAAGATCCTGAGTTCGATGTCCGAGATCATGTACTCCTTTGAATATTCCCTAAAAAGGGGCAGACTCGGTTTGGCTTTTCAAGGAAACTCGTTCCAAGATATATTGGACCTTTCGAGATTTTTGAGAGTACATGTCCTATTGCATATTGATTGGCATTGCTGACGTAGTTAGCGAGAGTGCACAACGTGTTTCATGTGTCAATGTTGAGGAAGTACTACCTCGATCCCTAGCACGTGATATATTGAGACATGTGGAGTTGCAAAACGATTGTACATACGACGAGGCTCTGGTAGCTATTATTGATCGAGCCATGAAGAAACTGCGCAACAAGGACATACCAATGGTACATGTGCATTGGCAGTTTCATGGTGCCGAGCAGGACACATAGGAATGAGAGGACTATATGGCGAGTCACTTCCTTGAGGTTATGAGAGTTGCTCCTTGATCTCTTATTATCCTATTAAATTTCAAAGATGAAATTTGTTCTAAGGATGGGAGACTATAACTGCCCATATTTTTGAACATTAAGTAAACGGGTTTGACATATTTTTTCATGTATGAATTGATAGATTCTAAATGAAAATACATTATTTTGCAGCATTTGTATAAAATTAATGAGTCATTTTAAATAGAGATAAATATAAATGCATTAATTAATAAAATAAATAAATAATATTGATAATAATAAATATTAATAATGGGGAAGCTTATTAGATTATGAAAAAATGAATGAAATGAAATTATATAACATGAAATGAGATAAGTAGTTTGCCATATGAGTTAATATTGCCACATGACGTTTATAAAGAAGATAAATGAGTTAATTTATGAGAAAAAAAGGATAATAGTGATGAGGTCTAGAGATAAGGAAAAAGAAGAGTCAAAGTATTATCTTGATTTTTGGGTGAAACCCACCTCTAATTTAAAGCTATATAAAGGGGTCTCTTTCTCCCACTCTCTCATTTTCTCATTCAACAAGAAAGCAAAAAAGAAGAAGAAGATGGATTCCATGGAAGAAAAACGAAAAAGGGAAGAAAAGAGAAAGAAAAAGAAGGGAAAAACGAAAAAAGGGAAAGAAAAGTTTAATTTTGCCTCTTTTCAATATAAAATAGATAAGATAGTTGCAAATTCAAGTTTTTCTGGTGTAGTTTATAGTAAAAGTAATAGTCTATTGTGTGACCTAAAAATATAGTGTATTTTTACTTAGAGTAAAACTACAAAATATGGATATCATTGTATTCATATCATCGAGTAGAATACAAATATATAACTTATTTATACTCATGTAAGCCCTAAGAATTTATATGGTAATTGAAAGCTGACACATAGTGGGTATACATTTTGATAATGAAATTTTAATTGAGGGGTACAGAAATGTCAAGAATGAGATTCTGGACTTAATGACATAAAAATTAAAATTTTTGGAAACCAATTAATATATTAAATTTGCATTTATACAATTTGAAGAAATTAACAGATTAATAATAAATGTATATGAGATTACATAATGTAATGTATGCATTAAGTAATGTTATATATATATATAACATTATACATAAAATGTTGTATACCATTATGAAATACTTCGCCTGGGACAAAATCTGTAACTTAGGGGATAATTAAATTTTTTCTATTTATTGTAATGTATAAAAAAAAATTGAGAAGAGGTTACTTATTGTATACCAAAATTGAGACACGGGTCAATGGTGTAAGCTTTGGTATTTGGCTTGATATTGAAGGATGTGACTGACGAACGAGAGAATGTTGGCAATCAAATTAGTCTCTGATTAGTAATTTGATTTATTTACTTAACCTTTTATTCTACTTATTGTTGCTGCATAATTGGGTGCTACTTATATTACATATAGCATTAAGATAAAATTGATCGATAGATCTTCAGATGTGCCGACCTAGTGTCAGGATGAGAGGTTCTGAGGTGCAGATATTAGATCGTGACAGTCTTGAGATAAGAGTGCTAATCTTCAAATGTGATGACCTGGCCTTAGGATGAGAAGTTCCGACGTGCGAACATTGGATCATGGTAGCTCTAAGATAGAATTGATCAACAGATTTTCAAATGTGTTGACCTGACCTAATGATGAGAGGTTCAGACGTACATACATTGGATCGTGATAGTCTTAAGATAAGAGTAGTACGTAGGTACACTCTATGTATATATTTAGAGTGGCACATGGCACACTCTATTGATTCGTGGGTGGCAACTGTACTACCTAGTCAGTGGGCCATAATCGTCGATGATATGACAGTATGGACTGGACAATGGTCACGTCTGTCTGGAATTGTAGTATGACCAAAGGATCCTTAAAATGAAAGAAGAGTGTCGAGTTTAGATACTGGACCCTTGGAAGATGGCATAATTCATGGCATATTTTATGGCATATTAGGTTGTTGCATTTTTATATGTTGATGATTGTGCATGCTATTCGTTGTTGCATTTTCATATGAATGATTGTGCTTTTGCCTGTTGCATTGCATGTAGAATGCCAGACTTAAGTAGATATATCTTTTTACTACTTATCAGGCTTACGTGGATATCGAGCTTACTATTCTTAATATTTTAGGTTTGTTCGATGTGGATAAAGGGAAAGACGTGCAGATCATGTGATCTTTTCCAGCCTAGTCTACAATAGGTTGTTTTGTTGTTTTATTATTTTGGGTATTTTAAATCAGTATATACAAGTTTTGAAAAATGTAAAGTTCAACTGGGCTCTATTAATGTAATTAATGTTAAAAACTTCTGTTGTTGTTACATTGTTCTGCTTACCCTTTTATTATTGCATTCTGAATACTATAATTGATTTGATGATGAGGCTTAACAATAGTCAATGACTTTGACTCGGGAGTAAATTCAACTAATTATTGTGCCCATCGAGCCTCTTGTAAGTGGTCTCAAAAGGGGCTCCCACAGAAGATGACACATAGGGTATATGCAGTGATAATGATATTTTAATTGAGAGGTATAGAAATGTCGAGAATGAAATTCTAGACTTAATGACACTAAAATAAAGATCAATTGATAGGATAAATTTACAATTATATAATTAGTGAAAAATTAATCATTTCCTATGTTATGCATTTTTTTCTATGTGAACTATTTCATAATGTTATACAACATTATATTTATATTGTTATATTTATTATAACATTACATAATGCATAACAATACATTATATGACCTTATATATATTATTAATCTATTAATTTTTTACTAATTCCATAATTATAAATTTATCTTATCAATTGATCTCTAAAAATCCTAATTTTAGTATCATTGAGTCTAGAATTTCATTCTTGACATTTCTTTACCACTTAATTAAATTTCATTATCACTACATATACCCCTATGTGTCAACTTTTAATCACCATAAAATTTTTAAAGTCTACAATGGTACAAATAAATTATATATTTGTGTTATATTTGATGATATGAACATAATGACATACATATTGTGTAGCTTTACTCTAAGTAAAAATACACCTTATTTTTTAATCACACAGTAGACTATCATTTTTACTAAAAAATACACTAGAAAAACTGAAATTCACCACTATTCTATCCATTTTGCATTGGAAAGAGGCAAGATTAACTCACAAAAATGATAAACTTCTACAGAATATGTGACTTTTTCTTTCCTCTTCTCTTCTTTTTTATTTCTCTTTTCTCTTTGGTTCTATTTTCTTCCTCTAGAATCTTTCTTTTTTTTTCCCACGGTTAAGTGAGTTGAATGAGAGAATGAGAGAATGAGAAAATGCGAGAATCCCATCACCTTTATATGGCCATTTATGATGTGGGCCCCCCGTGAAAACAAGTTAAGATAAAGCTCCTCTCTTTCTTATCTCCACATCATCCGATTTTATCTTGTCCTTTTTTTCTTCCAAAATGAGCTCCCTCATTATGTTTTCATTAATAAGTTATTTATATTTTTTTTTCTCAGACACCATCCATGTATGCATTGTTATATATATATAACAATGCATACAATAAGGGATTAAGATTCAGAGTCTAAAGCGGAATCATCACAAGCAACAAAGATGAAGAAACATCGACGACATATTATTAGGATCACAAACAAGATTACAAGAACTGTGACAAGCTAGAGAGGCAACACTGCAAAGAATTTTGACAAATGGGACATTAAAGACTAAAATTGCAGAACCTTACACAAAATTTACAAAAACAAGAGAATAGACACAAGAACTAGAAAATACAAGACTAGACTTAAGACTTGATCACCTAAACTTGATGATCCTACTACGAAGGAGTGAACTCCTTTTATAATCATTCAGACCTTACTACAAGACAACCTACTTTTGGAGAACATTATTGGACCTTTACTTTAGGCACATGGGGGGTCCTTGCTTTTGTTGGAGAGCCATCAATTATGAAGAGAATCACGTGCTACTTTTTGTAAAGCTAGTGGCTAGTGGAAATAATAGAGGACCTCTTTTTGATAAAGCAAATAATGGCTGGGTGTCGACACTATATGGCAGGGACAAGTGTCTTCTGAGTGCTTTGAAGAGTGGGGCCCAAGTGTGGTGTTTGTCTAATCATCATCTGAGGAGGATAAACTGGTGATCTAAAGCGGCGCAATGGTGGCTTGATTGATGTCTTCAAGGTGAGATGGGTGTTCAGCAAGATATTCGTCCATCAAGGCATGTAAAATATCCTATAGGTGATTTTTGGGTTCACTAAGGCCTGACGACCGTACAAGAGGCCAGAGTGATAAGGTGGCGTGGGCCTGGGCCATTGAGTAGTGCCTGTGGTCTCATTCCAACGCATCATGTCATGTTGGAAGTATTGGAATTGATGGAAATTCGGCTAATATGGGGCTTCAACTGCCATGAAGAATTCAACCCATTGGCTAGGAAGAGAACACGGGTAAGTATGATGACTATGAGTATTGAAGAAAAACAACCACAGATATCCTCAAAGGATCTGGCAAGAATAAATTTCTTCAGCTACAACAGTTGGATCATCACCAATACAGGTGTACCTATGCTCAGAGGCAAGAGGTACGAGGAAGGTAATGGTGAGAAAGCGTTGTAGCCATTCTGCTAGATGTTCGGGCCATTGATCATGAGTAGCAAATTTTGAGTAGAAACCTGTAGAACCTAGTTTGATCAGGGCCTAACTCATGATGGGGGGGCCTTAGCTGAAATAAATAAGCATATAAGAGGTGCTTATCGAGAGAGAATCCAATCCACCAAGACCTTAATATGTGCATTAAAAACAATAAGCTTCCTTTGAGAAATGATAAAAATTAATCATTCAAAAAGGAAAGAGATAAGGTTTATTAGGATGAGGGACATGACCAAAGAACATGTCATGTCTTTGGGTAAGAACCTTAAGGAGTCCATCAATGACAGGCTAGTTTGGAATCTTCCAATAAATGATTTATCTAAATTCAAGAGGAAGAACAGAAATGGAAGCCATTAAATCTAGGGGAACATGTGCACCATCTGATGGGTTTCGATTTGAAGAGGAGGATCCAATGACACTGATGAAGTGTATATGGTGGGGCCTAAAAAGAAAATCAGCTAGAACATTAGTTTTTCTTGAAATGTGTTTGACAATAAAATTAAACTAAGAGAACCAATTCGCCCATTGGAGGAGCTGGGGATTTGGTATTAGGAAAACTGGACCTGTCCATTTCGATGAGGAAAGAGTGATCGACAAGGTGGAATTGAAACTTTTCAATGCCTCTTTTGACTGCCAAGATTTCTCTGAAGGTGGAATTGTAATGGAGTTCAGAGGTTTTGAATGTTTCGCTTTTGTATCCACAAATGCATTGGGTGTTGTCTGGAAATTCTTCCAATAAAACGACGCCCTAATATTCATCACTGGCATCAGTTTGAAGAATTCAACGGCTAGTGCATGGCATTTGTAGAGGAGGAAGAGTCTAAGCTTAAGCTTGAGAGTTTGGACAGTTGTGGTCTGTTCATCAGTCCTTGGCAATCGAGATTTTTTTAACAATAGGGAAAGCTTATTTGTATGCCGTGAAAGATCTTTGATAAAGAGTTCCATATAATTCATTAGTCCAAGAAATTGATGGATAGTTGTTTTGTCTGGCAAAACATTCGGAAACTCAAGGAGCTTGTTTGAAATATGAGGTTGCAAAGAAAGCTTGCCGTCATGGATTTGCATGCCCAAAAAATCGATGGTTGTTTGGAATAAATGCATTTTCTTCTCAGAGAGCGTGAGACCAACAGAGACACAGAGTTTGTGAAACTTCTTAACAAGTTCAAAATGTGATGATAAGTCTTTAGAGAATAAAAGGATATCATCAATATATATAAGTGCCTGGTGTTGGATCTCAAAGAAAATCCTTGTCATGGCTCGCTGAAATATATATATATATATATATATATATTTATTTATTTCATTTCATTTCATTTCATTTTTTTCATCATGGTCCTCTCTTATTAATAATACATTTTACTTCTTTTCATTGGTAATTTCTTTTAACATTACTGCAACACACATTAATATTTTTTTCCACTACAACAACTCATTAATTTTATACAAATATCATAATATCATGTATTTTCATTTATAATTCATCAATTCATACACGAAAATATATGTCGAATTTGTCGACTCAATGTCTAAAAATATGGGTCGTTATAGTCCCCCCTCTTAAAATAAATTTCGACCTTAAAATTTTACATAGTACAATTTCAAGAGGTGACACCCATGAACTAAGGGAACTGACTAAGCATAAAGTCCTCTCATTTCCAAGTGTCTTTCTTGGTACCATGGAACTACCAACGTACTCAAATCATCAGTATCTCCTTGTTGCGCAATTTCTTTATAGTCCGATCGATAATAGCTACTGGTGCCTCGTCAAATGTGCGGTCTTCTCACAATCTAATGTCTCCAATTGATAACGTCGAGGATTCGAGGTAATACTTAGGTAATATTGATACGTAGAAAATGTTATGTACCCCTGCCAGCTAAGGTGGCAATGCCAACTGGTATGCAATAGGACCCATGCTCACGATGATTTCAAAAGGTCCAATAAATCATGGAGCGAGCTTCCCTGTAATTTAAAATCGTGTCTGTCCTCTTTGAGGTAAAATTTGGAGAAGTACATGGTCACCAATGTCAAGCTCAAGGACTTTTCTACGATTATCAACATAACTCTTCTGTCTGTCCTGAGCAACCTTCAAATTTTCACAAAATTAGTTAATCTTCTCGTTTTGCTTGTGTACAAAAGTAGGGCCCAAAATAGCTCTATCCCCAATCTTGGCCCAACTAGCAGGAAATCTGCATAGTCGGCCATATAATGCCTCAAACGACGATATACCAATACTCAACTGGTAGTTGTTATTACAAACAAATTCACATACAATCATTGGTCAATGATAAACTTACAAACGTACCACCCCTAAAGCTAGGGTCAACTTCGAGTAGGGGCCCAAAGGGCGACAACCCTTGACCCCTTATTTTTGGGGCCCCCATATATATATATATATATATATATATATATATATATAAATTAAAAAAAATCATTAAAAAACCTAGTTTTTCCCTTCGATTTTGATAAAAAAAAAAAAGTTAGACATTAACTTAATTTCTTTATTCATTGATAACTTAGAAATTATACTTTTTGTTATAAATAATTATCTTGAATGCCTTTGTAACCACTACCATTTAGTACTTTGTAACCCCTTTGTATTTAGAATTTTGTAGCCCCTAAATCTCATTATGTCCAATTAAATATTATAATTATGATTTATGTAACCTCTCATTCTTAAAAACTATGTAAAGGGGTGCTTACATCGTAAAATTTGCACTAAGGTTGTATATATATATATTAAAAAAATTATAAAAATCATTAAAAAAACCTAGTTTTTCCCTTCGATTTTGATAAAAAAAAGTTAGACATTAACTTAATTTCTTTATTTATTGATAACTTAAAAATTATACTTTTTATTATAAATAATTATCTTGAATGTCTTTGTAACCACTACCATTTAGTACTTTGTAACCCCTTTGTATTTAGAATTTTGTAGCCCCTAAATCTCATTATGTCCAATTAAATATTGTAATTATGATTTATGTGACCCCCCATTTCTAAAAACTATGTAAATGGGTGCTTACATCGCAAAATTTGCACTAAGGTTGAAATTCAACCTCTTATCAAGAAAATGAAAAGCTCTCCTTCATTTTATATTCTCTTGATCTTCTAGTAGTTTTTCTTTTATTTTATAACATGTTATCAGTATGATCACGCTCTTGATGAAAATATCTTGAAGATCAAAGAAACAAGAGCTTCGAAAGTGACAGTTTGAAGGTACATTTTTAATTTGTGAGATTGATTTTTATATTATTATTTGAATGATGCATATATTTTGTATATATGTATGATTTAGTATAAATTATATATAATATCATTGACCGAGAAAGTATGTTCTGTAGTTGCATCTTGTACGATCTTCTACATCAAAAATCAAAAGTCAAAATGTGACAAATGAATATTGATTTGATATATAATCAATTACTTATGTTCTATTCTTGATTTTTATAATACAAACAGTATTACAAGTTTAAGTTGATAATAAGTAAGTCTTGTCCTGAGTAAAGTTAAACATTGAAAGGGAGATGAGTTATTCCATTCTAGGAGACTGGTTATTCAAGAAGACTTTGTCTCACTGCTCTTTTTTGGAGGTTGTCGTACTAACTCATATAAATAGTACCTTTTGGAAAGAAAAATCAAGATATGAACATTTGAAAATAAAATATTGTTCTTGGTGTTATTAGCATTCGTACATTATTTCTTATTATAATTATATAACAGTTATATATATGTGTGTTCATTTGTAAATTATATATGAAGGTTAAAAGTATAGATGTTTAATATTATGAAAAATAGTAAATATACATCTATCTCATTAATATTATGAAAAATGATTGATTCTTATGAATAGAAGTATTAAATTGTAGATTTTGATGTATGAGCAAAATAAAAATTATTTTAATAAAAAATTTTTCGTCCAAATGGTATTTATACATTCCCTGAAGTGAATGTTGATTTGTTAATAATTATTGATATAGACGTGAATATAATTACTATAATATTGAATATGTTATAGTGATTGAAACAAGAATGTTTTTTTGAAAATAATTCTCATACCATAATGGTCATTATTTTCAAATAATCAATATTATGTTATAAGGCATAAAGAGATTGTAAATTAAATGAGATTATTTTTATAAATTAAAAAATAACTCTAAGATGATATTTTTATCTAAATTAAAATTGTGATTTTCATTATTTATTTTTATTGAGTCTATTTAACTTGATATAATATTTTGTTTATATCTCGAGCTACATGAGAAAACTACATATATGATTGAAATTATTTTATTTATATATTGGAATAAATAACAAAAGCCTCAAATGCCTTAGGCTCTAAGACCCTTAGAATATTTAAAATTATTTTAATCATGTATATTAACTGAAATTATTTTTAATAAATTTTGATTCATATGAATAAAAAAAGAAAAATTTATGATTAAAATATATATAGCTTGATATATATATATATATATATATTAATCAAAATCTTATTATTTTTATTTAAATATAAAAATATTATGGTTGATTGCGTCTTAAGTTGCAGTACCAATTAAATACAAAATATATTATGATATACACTTTGATATATTAAAATAACAAAACTTGAAAAAGAGAAATTATAGCTTGAAGCTATATAATAAAATAAATATTTTATAGCTTAAAACTATTGAGAAATAAAGTTTTACAATTATTATAAATAGTAAGAAGCTATTAAAATATTTTGAAATGTTAGAGTTATAATACTCTGTACGTAACTAGATTGACTTTTGCCTATGGACCTACATATATAATTATAGATTTCTAAATTAGCTTGAAGTTAATTAAGAAATAGTCTAATGATAATAAAGCATCTGAAAAATTTTTATTGTACCACTTTTTTAGTGAAAAAATTAATTATAAATTAATATTATCTTTAAACACATACATTTTATTTTATTATTTAATGTTTTTTATTCAACATTTATCTAATTGCTTGAAATCAATTTTATAAATATATTTCATGACAAACATTATTAAGAGATTCATCATAATTAAATCTGCATATGAAATTGTTATATTACCTAATCAATTAAACTTGAAGTTTATTTTGATCATACAATAAATCATGTAATATTTAAAAATTAAAATGTCATAAAATAATATTAAAGAAAAATACTATTTGACGTTGAATGTGCTCGTGAAGAAGCATTCGAATATTGATATGATAAAAAAAATAGTGATGAAAATCACACTTTGATATATTTTATATGCATGTGTGTTGCTTACCCTACAAGTGTACAGGTTCGCACTAGTATTAACCGGTGAGACCGGATATCGTTCTCAGGGACAAATCAAATTAATAAATTACCTTAAATCCCAATTTAAAACTGGTCTTCATTTTATCAAGGCTCTACTTGAAGTGAGTGTATCAATTTCTGAATAAAAATCTAACCTAGTACTAGTGATAAAATTTGTTTTTAGAAAACTTTAGAAAATGGATGTCTAGGATAGTGAATGCCGCTGTACAACCTGTGATTCTCATTTTAGATCATGAAATGTCTACATTATGAGTTCTAGCACCTGTAATTGAAACCCTCTCTCGAGGCGCTCCAATATCTATTAGAATTGTCTTATAATACCCTCTCTCAGGTATAAGATGACGGTTGGAACATATCATATTGAACCGCTGCTTTGCAACGGCCGTTTTGAAGCAGTTGCGGTTTGCTGGCAGAGGAGGCGCTGCTGGTTGCTTTCCCTTAGAGGTGGGATGTTTCATTCTAGGAGGCCTGCAACAACAGCAATGGTTGGCAAGGAAAATAGCAAGATTCATATAATAGTATGGCTACGTAGTCTATGTACTAAAAATGATTTGAAACAAGTTGAAGTACATTAGTCTACAAGTCAAACATTCAAAGCATCAAGACAATCAAAAGATAAACTTTGTAATGCAAATCCCACCACATTCAGTTAAAATGACAATGGAATATGCCTCATCGCATCAAAACAAAATAGCCAATAGCCTAGGATGCTCATAAACAATGATTTGTGCAAGTCTTTACTTCAAATAAATCAGTAATCACTCACACATGGACTAAAAAGGAAGGAAGTTGAAAATTTTTTTGAGCAAAATAGCCATTTCAAGCAGGGAAGGTGATATTCAACTCCTAAACCTATCTAAATATACAAATAAAGCAAAGAACTAATGAAAAGTAAAGTAAAAACACTTACATTATCATTAAAAAAAGCAAAAGAAACTCTAAAAATCAAAAGGGAGACGAAGAGCCACAGAGAAAGTTCAGAAATTTCGGAGCAGAATGAAGCAAAATTACCGCGATCTGACTTAAAAAGAAGTATGGACCGTGGTCCATGCTTTATGGACCGCGGTCCATGTATGAATTTTTGAAACGATGCAACTATTGGAATTTTGCCTACCGCAGTCCATAAGTGTGTTCAAAAATTTTAAACTGCGGTCCGTGCTGTTGTAGAAACATTTGTTCTGTTGACCGCGATACACAGAAGAGTATGCTTCTGGTGATCACAGTCCACTAAGTTGCAAAGATCATGGCATTCTGGTGACCGCGGTACACAGAACAAAGTATGCTGTGGACCTCGGTCCATGGACAATAGGCATCTGTATATGCTCTGTTGATCATGGTACACAAAACTAATGATTCTAGTGACTGTGGTAACCAGTGTAATGTCACCCCTTTCTCTATTCTAACTATTTGGAACCTATCTTTTCAATGAAATCCTAGAAAAATAGAACTCAAAACATGAAAATAATCAAGCAAACACACTTAAAAACTCAAATTCAGTAGTGGGTTGCCTCCCACTCAGCGTTATGTTTAACGTTGTACGCTCGACGAGGATATGGCGTTTCAATCTCGAAGAATTTCCATTTCAACAGTCTGCCTTGGCCCTTCGTAGAATATTTTTAATCTCTAGCCATTCACTTTGAATTTGTGGCCGTCAATCAAGCTTTGCACTTCCACTGCACCATATGAGAAGACTTGAGTAACTAGGAAAGGTCCCGACCATTGAGATTTTAGTTTTCCTAGAAATAACCGAAGTCTTGAGTTGAATAGCAACACTTGTTGGCCAGGTTTGAACTCCTTCTTCTCAATGAGTTGATCATGCCATTTCTTTGTTCCTTTTTGTAAATGGTGTTGCTCTCAAATGCGTCCCAGCAAAACTCCTCAAGTTTAACAAGCTGCAACAATTGATTCTTGCCACAAGCTTTGGCATCGAAATTCAACTTCTTGATGGCCCAATAAGCTCTATGTTCTAATTCACAAGGCAAGTGACAGGTCTTTTCCATAGAATAATTGATACGGATACATACCAATGGGTGTCTTAAATGCTGTCCTGTATGCCCACAATGCATCATCCAACTTCAAAGCCAAGTCCTTAAGGTTTGTTCCAATCGTCTTCTATAGTATTGCCTTGATTTCTTGATTAGACACTTTAGCTTGCCCGTTAGTCCATGGATGATAAGGTAATGCAACCTTGTGTCGCACGTCGTACTTGGTGAAAAGGTTGTTAAAAATTTTATTGCAAAAGTGTGTACCTTCATCACTCACAATTGCTCTAGGAGTGTCAAAATGGGAAAAAATGTTGCAAGAGAAAAACTTCAACACAACTCTAGCATCATTCTTCGTTGTAGCTACTGCCTCAACCCATTTAGAGACATAATAAACAGCAAGCAATATATATTGTTTGCCATCTGAAAGTGGGAAAGGTCCCATGAAGTCAATGCCCCAAACATCAACCAATTCAACCTCTAAAAACAAAGTGAGAGGCATCTCATTCTTTCTGGAGATGTTTCCTTGTTTCTGACATATTTAACATGTCTTCACGAATTGATAGGCATCTTTTAGCATGCTTGGCCAATAAGATCCACTCTCAAGAACACGCCTTGCTGTACGTTGATGGCTGTAATGGCCAATGTAAGGTGAAACATGGCAATCATAAAGGATTTTGTTAAAGTTAGATTCAAGAATGCATCGGCGGATCACTTTGTTAGCACATCTCCGATAAATAAAAGGATCATCCCAAAGATAGAACTTGCTTTCGTGTATGAAGCGCTTCAGGCGACTTTGAGATAAATTTGGTGGAATAGCGCCTGTGGCTTTGTAGTTGGCAAAATCTGCGTACCATGGCGTGTTGTCACTAACAATCAAGAGATGTTCATCAGACATTCTTTGTACCCTTCTTGTCTATCACCTCTATATCAAACTCTTGTAGCAGTAAGATTCATCGTATTAATCTGGGTTTTGCATCCTTTTTTGTAAAGAGCTAGCGGATAGCTGTGTGATCCGGAAGACTTTGACATGCGATTCACAATGTACGACTTGAACTTGTTACATGCAAAAACAACAGTTAGCAGCTCCTTTTCAGTGGTGGTATAGTTCTTTTGAGCATCATCCAATGTTAACTCTGAACATTCTATCACATCTTTGTCCTAAGACAGCGCCAACTGCATAATCACTAGCATCACACATGATCTCAAACGTCTCCCCCCAAACTGGTGTAGACATGACAGGAGTAGACTTAAGGCTTTTTTAAGTGTGTTGAAGGCTTCAATATGTTCAACTGTGAAGTTAAACTTAGCTTCCTTTTCAAGCAAATGACATAATGGTCGAGTTATTCGAGAGAAGTTCTTGATAAATCTGTGATAAAAACCAGTGTGCCCCAAGAAACTCCTCACCTCTCGCACCGTTGTTGGTGGTAACAGCTTTTCAATGGCTTGAATCTTTGCCTTGTCTACTTCAAGGCCATTAACAGAAACTTTGTGGCCCAAAACAATACCCTCTCGAACCATAAAATGACACTTTTTCCAATTAAGAACTAGGTTCTTTTCTTCACAATGAGAGATGACTCTTTTAGATTAAGCAGGCATTGTTCAAATGTTTCACCAAACACTAAAAATTAATCCATGAATACCTCCATGGTGTCTTCAATCATATCTGCAAAGATTGCCATCATACATCTCTGAAAGGTAGCTTGTGCATTGCACAAACCAAAAGGCATCCTCCTAAATGCATAAGTTCTACATGGGCAAGTGAAGGTTGTCTTCTCTTGATCCTCCGGTGTAATGACTATCTGATTGTGCCTTGAGTACCCGTCTAAGAAACAATAAAAATCATTCCCAGCAATTCGATCCAACATTTGTGACAATTGTTCAGCTTTCCTTGTGGGTAGCTTTGTTCAGCTTTCGATAATCTATACACATACATCATTCTATTGTTGTCCTTGAAGCAATTGACTCTCCTTTCTCATTTGTAACAATTGTCATTCCTCCTTTCTTGGTCACCACATGAATAGGACTAACCCATGGCGAATCTAATATTGCGTAAATATTCCAGCATTTAACCACTTCATCACTTCTTTTTTCACCACATCTTTTATGATAGGGTTGAGTCTTTGCTGGTGCTCCATAGTAGGCTTATGTGAGTCCTCCATTAAGATCTTGTGCATACAAATGGCTAGATCTTTATCCCCTTGATATCTTTAATGGTCCATCCTATAGTAGCTTTGTGGTCCTTGAGCACTTTCAGCAACTTCTCTTCTTGAGCAAGGATCAGCAAAGATGAAAGGATAATTAGAAATGATTGAGTTGCATCCACATAGGCATACTTCAAATGCTCGGGAAGCGGTTTCAGCTCAATTGCTCTAAAAGTCTCTTGAACATCTTCAGATTGATGAGTTTCAAATAATTGTGCTTCTACACTATTAAGTTCCGGTGGGCATGCTTCTAAAGCTAACACAATTAACTTCTCAGTCATAGATTGAGGAAAGGACAATGAACGAGAGACACATCCCACCAAATCATCTTGAGAGCTCAATTCATCCACCACCTCAATAATACAAGAGTTTAGAACTTCTACCCTTTTAGACTCATGTAAATCATTAGGGTAGTTCATTGCCTTGTAAAGATTGAAAACAACCTTTTCTTCATTCGATCTTAAGGTTAATTCTTCCTTGTGGACATCTATGAGTACATGCCCTATAGCCAAGAATGGTCTTCCAAGGATGAGTGGTATTTTACAATCCTCTTCCATGTCTAGAACCACAAAGTCCACTGGAAATATGAACTTATCCACCTTGACCAACACATCCTCAATGACACCTTTTGGATATGTTAAGGATCTGTTTGCCAATTAAAGGGTGATTGTGGTTGGCTTGATTTCTGACATTCCCAACCTCTTGCATACTAACAAAGGCATTAGATTAATGCTTGCCCCAAGATCACATAATGCCTTCTCAAAGATTTCAGACCCAATGTTGCAAGGTATAGTAAAACTGCACGGATCTTTCAACACTCTTCAGACCCAATGTTGGCTTGATTTCTAAGGAAGCTTCTTTTGTAGGATAGCACTACATTCTTCAGTAAGCTTTACCATTTCAAAATCTTCTAACTTCCTTTTCTTAGACATAATCTCCTTCATAAACTTTTCATAGTTAGGCATTTGTCGCAAAGCTTTTGCAAATGGAATGTTTATATGAATCTTTTTGAACATTTCCAAAAATTTAGCGAATTGTTCATCCATCTTCTTCTTTTGGAACCTTTGAGGGAATGGCAATGGTGGAGATTCAAAGACTTTACCCTCTTGAATGGCATTCTCCTTGCTTTCCCTTTTGATTTTGAAGGTTCTTCATGTTGAACTGCTGGTTGCTTTTGAACATTCTTCTCATAGCTAACAACTTATTCAGCTTCAATAGATGGCATACTTGGATGTGGTGGGCTTGCTACTTCTTTTCCACTCCTTGTAATCACCGCTTTGCAGCTTTCTTTTGGATTCACTTGAGTGTCACTTGAAAATGAACTCTGCTGCTGGTTTGACACTATCTGTGCCAATTGCCCCACTTGCGTTTCCAAACTCTTAACTGTGGCATTCATATTCCAATTTGGATCTCAATTCCAAAAACTCTAGTGTCATTTTTGTCTATGCTTCTAGTTAACTCCTTGAAGAACCTTGTGTGCATATTCATCATTTCATCAAGCTTATCTTCTAAGGATGGCTTTTTATCCTGCAAGAGCTATTGAGGCACAAATCTGGGTATTAATTGAGCGTTCCTGTTGTTTGCATATGAGAAATTCTCATGATTTCTCACTCTACGATGATAGTACTTTGGGACATTATACCCCAACTGGTCCTTGTTATCCACTGAATCTGTTCGTGGCATTCATTTGCTCAATGGAAGCTTCTCTATGATAGGACGTCTTGTTAGCTTCAGTAATGGACTGCACCTGTTGAATTTGCTGAGTTTGAAACTGTCCACTACTACTCTTTTGTTCTACCAAATTTAATCGGTGAGTCATAGCAGCAATTTGAGCGTGCAAAGCACTAATCTCATCCACTTCATGAATTCCCATTCTTTTTGTTGTTCCTCTTTCAGTCCATGCCCATACGCATTAGCTGCCATGTCTTCAATCAGTTGAGTAGCATCCGTGGTGGATTTTCCCATCCATGAACCTCTAGCTGCTGAGTCTACCAACGCCCTTGTAGGTGGTATAAGTCCACTATAAAATATTTGAATCTGGAGCCAAGGGAGGTATCAATGTTGTGGACAACGCCTCAATAGATCCTTGAACCTTTCCCAAGCTTCATACAATGATTCAAAATCGAATTGCTTGAAGGAACTGATTTCACCTCGCAACTGTTGCGCTTTAGCTGGTGTGAAATATTTTTGCAAAAATTTTTGACTCATTTCTTCCCATGTTGTAATACTCCTGGAAAGCAAGGTTTGCAGCCAACTTCTAGCTTTATTCCTTGAAGAGAAAGGGAAAAGCCTCAACCTAAGCTGGTTTTCAGTTACTCCGTTCATCTTGACAATGTCACAAATCTCCATGAACGAATTAAGATGAGCCATAGGGTCTTTGACAGCGGATCCCCCAAACTGTTGCTGCTGCACCATTGTAATTAATGAAGGTTTCAACTCAAAGTTATTTGCATTTATTGGTGTTCTTGCTATGCCCGAATCGTTGTTATTCAAAACTAGTTTGAAGAAGCCTCTCAATGGTGCTTCTCTATGCTATCCATCTCTATTATTCCCTACTCCAGAACACCCACTATCAGCCATAGTTGGTACTCGTTCTTGAGCTTCCAACCGAATCTGATGAATTGTTTTCAGCAAATCTGGATCGTACAGATCGCAAGGACGTTTACTCATACAAGCCTGAAACACCAAAAACACACAAAAGATCAAGTGTATTCAATGAACTTCAACAAAGTAAAAATAAAATAAAATTTGCCTTGACTAAGATTAAACCAAATTCAACTGGTTTTAAGATATTTAACATTGTTTGTCCCTGGCAACGGCGCCAAAACTTGTTGCTTACCCTGCTAGTTTACAGGTTCACACTAGTATTAACCGGTGAGACCGGATATCGTCCTCAGGGACAAATCGAATTAATAAATTACCTTAAATCCCAATTTAATACTGGTTTTCCTTTTATCAAGGCTCTACTTGAAGTGAGTGTATCAATTTCTGAATAAAAATCTAACCTAGTACGAATGATAAAATTTGTTTTTAGAAAACTTTACAAAATGGATGTCTAGGATAGTATGTAACATCTCGAAAAGTTCATATAAAATTTGAATTTTTTACTTAGAAAATTATACAGAATTGACGAATGAAAATTTTGGCAAGTCCTAGTTACCCAAATGAGGAATAAAATCAATTTAGTGGATTTTTGGAAGAAAATATATAAATGTAATGTATATTATGGGATATCATAGCCAAAAATACAAGGATATGTGTAATTTTTTACAAAAACAGGATTAGAAAGTCAATCAGGAACAAGATTTGGCAAAAATCCAAAAAGAAAGCAAGAAATTTGGCTGAAAAATCAAAAAAATAAACTTAAAATACATCCAATGGTCTACGATCAATCTACCAAAATCCAAAGAACAGGATTAAAACCAAACCAAATGCCCGAGTGCACCGAATCATCAAAATCCAACGGCCAGAGATCCGCACACTACACTTGAGGATGATCGTGCGACCAGAAGCAAATTCGTTGATCATGAACTGAGATTCGCACATCGTGATCGAGGATCATCCGCCGATCCAGATCAAAGTCATGTTAGTTAATCGCAAACCGTGCTGCGCTCGAGGATCATCCGACAGTCCGATCAAAGATGTTTTTGGATAGATCGCGAACTGTTGATGTGCTCGAAGAAAATCCAATGGTCCAGATTGAAGACTCCGATTTTCGTTGATGAATCCGAGATTAATCTGACGGTCGAGATTAAAGGATCTGAAATTAAAATACAAAAATTATCGAAAAATCACAAAAAATGCAAAAAAACTCGAAAAATAGGTTTCTAAATTCGAAAATTACTTCTAAAATAGGAAAAATGCTCATTTTGCTCCAAAAATTAGAAAGTATGAAATTAAGGAGAATTAGGGTGTTTTATTCAAAGAAGAACTCAAAAATTTCTATTTTTCTCCCTTTGAAAACCTATATAAACCCCCCTAGGCTCTTCATTTCTTCATTCCAAAGATAAGAGTTGAAATTGTCTCTTATTTTCTAAGCCTCCTTTTTGGCACCTTTTCCCATCTTTCCTTCTTGTGTGTGTGAGAAATCTTTCTCTCGAATTGGAAAATTAAGTTGGGCGATCTTCATTGATACTAGTACGTGTGGGGAATTGCTGCCGAAATTTTGCAAGAAAGCGTCACAAGGTGGAAGTGATTTCTAGGACACCCTTCTGTTCTTATTTAAATTCATGACATGCTCATTGTTTGTGTGTTTTTCACTGAATTCAAAGATTTTCAATTTTAGTTCTAGAATTTTAAATGTTTATTTCAGTATTTCAGTTTTGATTCATGTTTGAGCAATCATATCATCAATGCCATGTTGTATCATGCTTACGCTTTTAAATTAAAGTATGATGCATGTTTTATGAGTATTTCATGAATTGACTGTGTATATTCTGAATTTTAGTTTGATTTCATATTCTAAAATTTATTTTATGAGACCATGATATGAGAATTAATCAAAGATGATAGAGATAATAACCACGTACCATCATAGTGGTCAAGGCGACACTATGGATGTTCTTTTCATATGAGTTAGGTCATATGATTTTCAGACCTAAGTACTTGAGGGTCGTGTACCACTGGTGGATCACCATGTGTAATGGGTTGATGTCAACACGTGCCACTAACGGGTTGATGTCGAGTGGGCCCTATTTACTTAGTTAAGAGCATCAAGGGATTAAAGGCCATTTTGGTATGAGACTCAACTTGAAAAAATTATTGTTTGAAACGCCTAATGATTTCAAGTGTTTGAATTATGATTCTGTTATTAGTTTGAATATGAAAGATGGTTGTTCGAAAAGGATCCACTGGGCTATGTGCTCACTCCTTCCTTTCTTATTTTTCAGGAACATGAAATCCATGGAGCAGTTGAATATAGATAGTTTCTTATAAAGTTTCTACAGTATTATATTTTTAGAATTCTTAGGGCATGTTGCCCAAAGTTTTTTATGGTTTTCTACTGAAAAATATTTTTGAAGTCTTCCGCTGTAACAATTAGTTCTTTTTGAAGAGTTTAGTACTTCCAATTTCTATTATGAATAAAATAGTTTGAATTTCTTGATCTCTTTTAATTTGCTTTGATTTTATTGAAAATTTTGTATTCTTGAATTTTATACAAAGGCACGAGATATTGAAAAGAAATAACAAGTGTATGTCACTTGTAATGTAGCACTGGCCCGGCCCGCCATTTTGTTAAGTCCACTGTCAAGAAAACGGTGGCCATGTACACTGCTTAAAAGATACGAGGGTTGGGGTGTCACATAGTGAATGTCACTGTATAACATGTGATTCTCATTTTAGATCATGAAATGTCTACATTATGAGTTCTAACACCTGTAATTAAAATCCTCTCCCAAGGCGTTCCAGTATCTATTAGAATTGTCTTATGATGCCCTCTCCCGAGGTGCTTAATCAACAAGCTAATGTTATGAATTGAAAAACCCCTGTGCAACTCCCTTGATAAGGTAACAACCCTTCAGTCAATTAACTATTCTAAGTCCATACTGCAATAACCACCCATTGGACCTCTGTTTTGAGTTAGTCTAATGCATTGAGCTCATCATGTCTATGGCCAGTAAACACAAAGCATTACGCATGCACAATATAGAATAGTGTTTCTAAATCAATAACTTCAACAAAAGATCACATTTCATACATTGGACATCACATCCCAAACAAAGAGAACTAACTAGTTAGACATGAGAGTAATAGAAAACATTAAATAATAAAAAAGAAATTTAATCATACTCAAAACGTAGTAAAAATCTTCAATCCCTTCTTGAAACACTGGTTTTTGCCTTTCTCAGCCATCACAAGTGATATTTTTCGAATTGGGTATCTTTAGGCTCTAATTACATCTCCTATTTATAGTTTCGCACTAAAAAAATCTGAAAATACGATAAACTTGATAATTAGATCGTGTGACCGCATTCAGTATCATTCTTCAATAAAAACTGGGATTTCCTCGTTCTGTCCGCTGCGATCAGCCAGTTCTTCATTCGAATCACATTCTGGTTACCGCGGTTACTAGACCACCGACCGCAGTCACCAGTGAGCTTTAACAACGTTCTGTTTCTCTTCGGCTACCTCGATCTTCAGTTATCCGACTGCGGTCACTTGATATTTTCTTCATGATTTCCTCTTCTTTTTGCCTTCATGTGATGTAATTTCTCCTTTGGCTTCAACCTGAACCTGCAACACACTAGATTTCCGTCCCCATACGTCATTCTCTCATAAGAGAGCTTCAAATCTTCAAAACAAAGCTTATAATGTAATGAAATAATGCAAGTCCCTAAACCACATGCTCATGCTACTAATTATGCAAAACTTCACCTAATTCTCATTTTATTTCCTATAAAATGCAATAAATTACCTATACTAATGTTAGTCTACTGTGCAACTAACAATATGCCATAAATAAAATTATTTTATGAACTATAATTATGGTTATAACCATTACTATTTTTCTGAAGTAGAATAATGTTCTTATCACAACACATGAAATTATATTTTATAAAGTGTTTGCATGATGTATCAAATAAATTGATATTGGTTGGATACTTGTAGTATCACCATATGATTGATCAATGCCTTCATAAAAAATATGTTAAAATTGAGAGAATTATTGATGACTCTTGAAGAGTAACTATCGTATTTATATATGCGGCATATTTGCAGTAACAAAGTAATGTCTTATATTTTGTTAAAATTGTTCTTGAAGAACAATTAGTATATTGACAAATAATTACTCTTGAAGAACAACTTAAAGATTAGCAAATGAATGTTCTTGAAGAACAATTGATTTTTCCTCTTGGTTTATTATACTGACACATGAGGTCGATTAAAATATATTGTGATTTGGAGCAAAAAGTTCTTTGACACAAATATATTTATATTTTGGCATGATTGACCAATTTTATTTGGAACCTTAATATAATGCCTCTATCATGTCATGATTCAGTGAAGCAATTTTCTTGTCATTAGGGGAAGGAAACCCAATTTTGAGATAATAACATATAAAATTGCTAATGCAATTTGAACCTATGTGAACATAAGTTTTAAAGGAAAAGTTGAAAACCAATTGATAGTTCACAAGATCAATCAATTATGTGAACATAAATCCCAAAGGAAAAGTTTAAGAAAATCAATTGGTAGTTCACAAGATCGGTCATGTACAAATAACCAATGCACAAGTTATTTGTGGAAGTTTGACATACCTAAAGTGTGATTAACCGGTCAAGTCAAAAGACACATATGCAAAATATTCTTAAAGAGGAATAAAATTATATTCTGTTTATATGTCCAATGAATTGAAAATTAAATTTTTCATGGAATGGAATAAATTAGGGACATGAGTATTCTGAGGCATAAATATCTCCTAAAGAGATATATATTGAAAAATTAAACATTCTCTAAAGAGAATAGATTTGATATGAATGTCTAATAAAACAACATAAGAATGCCTTGTATGTGTGAAATATTGAATGAAAATGAATATTGCTCATGATATTTATAATATTTTAAAGTGTCCATTAATATTCTACAAAATGGGGATCTCACATTATAGATTGTGGAATAATGTCGACATTAAAAATGAGCAATTTAAACTCATTAACAAATGAGAAATATTTTTACACTTGATAGTGTATGATGTGTTGGATGCAAATGAATATTCTTTGAAAATTTTCAAAGAATTTAGATCCATGGATGATGATATATATAAAAAATCTCAGAAGGATTAGAATCTCAAAAGGATTGAAATCCCTGAAGGATTAAAATTTCTAAAGGATTTAAAATGCATGCTTGAAGCAAATGGTTCAAAATATAAATTTTAGGATATTTAACATTATAATATACATTACTGACCATTTGTTTGCATTTTTTAGAATCTTGTTGATTGCTATTAGTGATCATATTTATATGTTCATACCATAGTTACATTTATAAATTTGCATTTATTATGTAGGTCCTTATTATTTACTACTTAATGATATGACCATGTAGGAACTAGTGAAAAAATAGAAAAGATATCAAATTTAAAGAAATTTGATATCAAAGATCCCGGAAAAACAAAATTTTATCTCAACCTATAGATTGAGAATTTTCCAAGTTGAGTTATTATCCATCACTAAGTTTATTCATAAAGTTTTAGATGGACAAAACATCACTAAGTTCCCAAATGGTAATTAGATCGTTTAAAGTTGACAACAATTGCTTCATCTTCATGATAGAAAAAATTATTGGTCTTGAAATACCAAATCTTATTACTATTGATGTACTTATGCTATTAACAAATTGCACAAAATTAAATATTATTTTTCTACTAAGTTACTTGCAAGATATAGCTCCCACCAGCTCGAAGATATTACAATGACATTAAGCACATATTATGTTATCTTTGAGTTCAAATGATATGATTCTATATTTTCGAGAAAGCAAAACAATACCAAAGTTGGCTCGAATGCAGCTATTGAGTTCTTATTAGATCCTCATAAAATAAGGTCACAAAGATGATCTATTTTTACTTATGCTGATATTGCAATGTCAAAATGATCCGTGAAATAGATTTTTCAAATGACAATCTATGAAACAAGTTATAATGAGATTCTGACAATCTATGAAACAAGTCATAATATGTATAGCTGAGATCTATGATCCAACATATTCAAGGATAATGTGGAAGCTCATCTATCAACATCATATGAAGAAAATGTAACATATATTGCACGGTTACAAGAAGTATTTATCCAAGGTGACATGACCAAATATATTTCACTGAGATTCTTCTTTATACATGAGCTTCAGAAAAATGATGGAATTGATATTTAACAAATAAGATTGAGTAAAAATATTGAAGACTTGTTTGTAAAACTTCTAGCAAGTATAAGATTTGGATGTGACGACTTAAGACATTTTAAGTATGACAATAAAAGAAAGTCTACACATCATCATGAGAGGAAGAAGAAAGAGGAGTTATTGATTAGTGCACTGTACTCTTTTTCCTTAGCCAAGGTTTTGTCCTACTGGGTTTTCCTTGCAAGGTTTTTAATGAAGTGGTCCTAACAATAGTATAACATTCCAAAAGAACATGTACTCTTTTTCCTTCTAGATTTTTGTTCCATTGGGTTTTATCAAGTAAAGTTTTAATGAGACATATTCTCATATAACAGGCATTCAAAGGGGGATTGTTATAAATAGTTATCTTGAATGCCTTTGTAACCACTACCATTTAGTACTTTGTAACCCCTTTGTATTTAAAGTTTTGTAACCCCTAAATCTCATTATGTCCAAATTAAATATTGTAATTATGATTTATGTAACCTCTCATTCCTAAAAACTATATAAAGGGGTGCTTACATTGTAAAATTTGCACCAAGGTTGAAATTAAACCTCTTATCAAGAAAATAAAAAGCTCTCCTTCATTTTGTGTTCTCTCTAGTTCTCTTCTTATTTTCTTGATCTTCTAGTAGTTTTTCTTTTATTTTATAATATTCTTCTTAAAAAAATATTTTTTTTATTTATTGATAAGTTGGCATCTTATTTTTGGGGGCCCCAACTTATCATTTGCCTTAGGCCCCAAAAATATAGGAATGGTTCTACCTAATCCTTATTCTACCATTACTATGCAATAAACTTTCAAAAATAAGTTTTGAAAAAAATAGAACTTTTAGTGTAATTGAAATAAGACTGATCGATGGATCTTTAGATGTGCCAACCTGGCCTCAGGATGAGAGGTTTGAGGTACAGACATTGGATCATGATAGAGTTATGAGATAAGATTACGAATCTTCAGATGTGTCAACCTAGCCTCAGAATGAGAGGTTCCGAGTTGCAGACATTAGATTGTTATAGTTTGGAGATAGAGTTGATCAACCAATTTTCAGATGTGCTGACCTTGCCTAAGGATTAGAGGTTCCGAGTTGCGAACATTGGATCGTGATAGCTCGGAAATAGGACTGATCGATAGGTTTTTCGATATGCTGACCTGGCCTAATAATGAGAAGTTCTGAGGCACAAACATTGGATTGTGATTGTCTTAAGATAAAAGTGGTACATTGGTACACTCTATTGATATATTTAAAGTGGTGCATAAAACACTCTATTGGTTTGTGGGTGGCGACTATGCGACCTAGTCAGTGGGCCATGAATGATCGTCGAGATACGATAGTATGGCCTCATCAGTGGGCCACGATCATCGATGATACGATAGTATGGCATGGACGATGGTCATGTTCGTCTAAAATGATAGTATGGCCAAAGGATCCTTAAATTGAAAGAAGGTGTTGAGTTTAGATAGTAGACCCTTGGAACATGGCATATTAGGGTGTTGCATTTTTAAATGTTGTTGATTGTGCATGGGATACGTTGTTGCATTTTTGTATGAATGATAATGATTTCACATGTTGTATTGCATGGAGAATGCTAGACTTAAATAGATATATCTTTTTGCTACTCATTGCGTTCATGCTGATATTGAGCTCACTACTCTTAATATTTCAGGTTCCTGCAGTGTGGATAAGAAGAAAGGCGCGGTGATAGTGTGATCTTTCCAACATAGTCCATAATAGGTTTTTTTGTTGTTTTGTTATGTTGATATTTTAAATTAGTATGTATAAGTTTTGAAAAATGTAAAGTTGCACAATACTCTGTTAATGTAGATGACGTTAAAGACTTTTGTTGTTATTACCTTTTTTGCTTATCTTTGTTATTGATGCACTTAAAATACTATAAATAATTTGATGGAAAGGCTTAACAGTAGTCAACAAGTTTGATTAAGAAGTAGACTTGTTCGATTATTGTGTCGGACGGGCCGCCTGTAAGTGGTTTCAGAAGGCATCCTGACACTACTAAAGCATAGTTTGACTCTAATTGTCAACAAATGCACCTTCATTGGTTACCTGAAAAATAAGAAGAGTGGTGAGCTCAAAGAGCCTAGCGGATATACACAATACATCTTAAGCATTATTAAAGCCAAAATACAAAAGATGCAAACACTTATCAAACATTAAGCGTTTCAAGCAATTTAATTGTTTTTCAGTTGACATTCAGACTAAAATGACTATCCTCGATGTTTTCATCACATAACCACATTCTAACAAAGAGTGCCCAATACTAAATTACAAGGATTGTAGGGACACACTCATCATCTAATTTTCGGGAACTAAGGTCTAGCCCACCATTCCATTCCAAACCATAGTACCAATTTAATAATTTGAGAACACCCACAATGATCAATTGTGACTTACTGCGTCGGTACGTGGTTTAGTTCTTGATTATAGTGATCTTAAAGTGTTTACCAAGATTAAGTTCTTAGCATGCTCAGCGTCTCATACTTTCCAAACATAATTTTAGAAAATACTATGAAAACATGAATTCAGTACGCACAAGATTATAACACATGTTATTCAACACATAAAGCATACCACATGTATTAAAGATTAATATTCCTCATGATTTTAGTCATATAAAATGTCATTCATCATATCATATATGCATAAAATCAATCAATCACAATTGCGACACAATCATATCCTAACATGTTTCTTGGTATTCAATCAAATAAGCATACCACCAAATTACATATTTAAAAATAAAATAGTACTAAAGAGTATAATAATCATTTTCACCTTGTCAGTTTATTTTTTTTTACTTCTTTCATTCCTAGTACTGTTGTTCCAATTGTCTTGGATTCTCACCTAAAATATTTGAAATAATTCTTTTTAGTGTTTTGACATCATTTAATATCTTTAAGTCATGATTCTTAATGATTTTTTACCAAACATGGCAAACAGTGCACCATTCGCTCTCTTAGTGCATTCAGTGTGCACTGTTGCTCTTATTTGGTAGTTGGACTTAACTTACCCTTTTTCAATTATAAATACTCACTATCTAATTACTTTTTAGACCTTTGTAAACCATTTTAAGGTCATTAAATATTCAGCCACAACTAGCATGGATCAAGTGCATGAAATCATAGTTGTTTTCATAACTTATATGCCTATTTTCATTATTTGGTGTATTAAAGTCTTACATCTAATTTCTAATCGCTTAAGCATGCTTAATCCTCAATTTCCAATGAGCTTTCTTGCTGGTTTTTGACTCATACATGCATCAAATCAACACACCACTTGTGATCATGCTCAATCATCACTTCAACATGCATATAGTCTAATTGTTTCATGCATACATACCTTATTTATGTGTCCCTTTATAATACTCTACTATGATCATCATAAGCAACTTAGATCATTACTTTCCGCAACCTAATTTGATGATTTTTGACATCTAAATGTATGGAAACATCACTCCACATTCAGTTACACTCAACCACCCCTTAATTATGCATATGCACTAGTTAATCCATGCATACATGTTTTATTTATGTGTTCCCTCATCATACCCTAACATTAACATCATAAGTAACTTAGAACCTTATTTTCCAGCAACCTAAATTACTGATTTTTCATCAAATAATGTATTATTCACATTATTTTACCATATAGATTACTAATCCCTAGATATAACATGCATAGTCATTGATTTTATGAGCATACATCCATATTTGATTTTTTTCCCCTTACGTAGACATTGCTTTCTCTAATTTCTTGTGTTTCCCTAGACTTTTAACATCATAATACCTTAAAGTAACATTAGAGAACAAGAATTAAGCATTAGGATGGACTAGAGTTTTTATACCTTACTTACGACGCTCGAAGCACCTCATTGATGATGTATGCTTCAAAAGAGACTTCTTGGATCCTTGCAGACTAATTTATGGATCTATTTTGATGGAGGTGATAAACAAGAGATTCAAAACTTGTTGATGGAAAATTAACTCTCAAAAAGATTGAGAAAAGAGTGAAGAAAATAAAGTTTAATAGTTTAGAATAGTATACTACCTTGTAGAATTGATTTGTGATAATTCTTGGCCTTAAATCTCAACTTTTGTGTAGCTTCTTATTAACATGATGGAATGACTAAGGGAGGAAAGTGAAGAATTCTAGTCAAATTTTAGGAGAAGAGAGAAGGTGGGAGGTGCCAAGTTTGGATATGGATAGGTTTACGAGTTTTTTTATGAAGACGAGAGAATTTGAGTGTACTTAAAAATTCTTTTTGTAATCTATTGCAGAATTTGATTTCAATCCAACTTCCTTGTCATTTAATCCTCATGGGGCATGGAGATTTCTATGGCTGTTGACTGAGGTTAATTCTTGTAATGACCCATATGTTTGAGACATAAGTTGATGGGTTCGATATATGCGTTCTCATGTATTTTTTTAAATTTTTAATAAAAATACACGAATTTTTTCAATTTTCTCTAATTTTATCTATTTAATTAAAAAATTAGATTAATTAAAATATATAATTTTTGGAAAGGGAATACATTAATCAGTGAGGAAATGTGACTTTTAGAAAGAAAATGTGATTTTAGGAGTAATTATTTAATTTTTAGAAATGAATAATAAATTTTTGGATAATTATTTGATTTGTGAGAGAAAAATATTGATTTTTTGGTAAAATATGTAATTTTTAGAAAAGAATGTATAATTATTGGAATTGGGGGTATAGTTGAAAATTTCGAAGAAAATGAGAGGAAAAATGGATAAATATTTAAAAAAAAAAAGAAGAGAGAGAAAATAAAATGAATGAAAAGAAAAAGGAAAAAACAAAAAAAAAATTGAATTCTTGGGGCCCCGAGGCGCACGAGCTCACGGGCCCATGCAAGCCGAACCAAGGCATGGGCCCAAGGCTTGTGCCAACTAGCCAGGATTGGCACATGGGCCGACTCGAGCACTTGGGCAACCCACGCACCTAACTTCTTCTTTCCCTCCCTTTTTTTTTCTCCTTCACCATTTCCAAAACTTTTTAACTGCAAAATACCATGCATGACCCTTAGTTTTGGGATCATGGTTTAGTTGTCCGACAAGGCCGCTGCCCAGAGTTCTAACCCTGGCTAGCAGGGCACCTTGCATGGCAACCCAAGAGCCACATGGATGGCCACGTGGTGAGCAAATTAGTCATGCAAGGGGCCTCCAAACATGTAACAAAACTAGAAAAAATTTGCATTTTTGCAGTTGTAGCAAGCGATCTTTAACACTCCATATCTTCTTCATACCAAACTCAATTTGCCTTAAATTATAGCCATTTGAAAGCTTTCATTTCCCTCGCTAAAACTATGCAATTTGTTGGTCGAAACCCCTAGCCATTAGAGGCGAAAACAGCCACCAAAGTGAGGTCTTCAACATAGTTGAAAGGCTAGAACAAAGAAGCAGTGTTGATTTGAACTTTAGAGGGGTGGTTCTTAACCAATCTGAGATCGTTTTTTGAGGTAAAAACACTCTTTCCCATCCTTGTCATGTGTGTTTCAAGTTTCAATCATTGGAAAACAAAAATTAGGCTCTTGAATGTAAGTTACAAATTGCTAAAGTTGACTAGTTCTAACTATTACAGGAGAAAATGTCCTTGGAGCCAACTTTCAAGCAACATTTGAGGTAGCTAGAGATGTCCGATTGGGTTAAAACTTGGGGTGCTTAATCCTCACACTTAAGGCTATAAGAAGGTATAACTCTTGTACCATAAGCTTTTGTATTAACGATTGCACATGCATGCTAATATACCTTATTACATAGGTTCTAATACTTAGAAAAAAAATTTAGAATTGTAGTTGAGGAATGCTATGTGTTTGATGCTATGTTTGAGTAGGGTTTTGGCCACTTTAACTTACTTATTCGAATGAGTCTTACTAGGGGTATATTTTGTGATCTAAATACACATGGTAGGTCTAATAAACAACATTCAAATTAGAGGTTTAACAGGGAAAATAAAAACTTGAAAATCATGGAAAACATGAACATGGGAAAATCTGTGACATAGCTGAGACTTTGGGAGATCAATTGACTAACCAAACCTCAGTATTTTGAGTTGAACTTTGGTGGAGACCTTACTAGTTCTCCCCAAAACAAGTTTACGAAATTTCGTCCCAATCTGAGTTGGATAAGTGAGTTAATTTACATGAACAGTTATTGTTTGTCACATGAAATTCAAGAAATTAAAGTTACTAATATCTCACTTAAAAAACCTGAAAGTGCATTTCCCATTGACTAAGAAGGGGGCTCTGACAAGAATGATTGCGATAATTCATTTATTAAAGAAAGATTAGCGCTTGCTAATGATAATAGTGCCATACTCTATCCATTAAGGGTAAACTTTATCTCTTCTATCAAATGATGCCAAAAAATTCTAATCTAAAATTATGGTGAATATTTAGGAGCCGTTGATGAAATTTCCTCATGGCCCGCACAGAAACAGTGCTTTAGCCCTAGATGTCCAATCAACTGTTGCGCCTTAATGCATTTCAGGGAGAACCAACTAGCTCTAGGTTCGAGTGGCATTTGAAAAATTTCGCTCAAATTCGACACACGGATTGATTGTAGGAAAATCAAAAAATTTATTGTGCAGATGAAACGTAAAGGTAGAAATTAGACCAAGTGTGAAAAATTAGAAATTTTGACCCAATTGACCCGATTTTGACCTATTTTGACCCAATTTGACCCAAATTTACCTATGTTGACCGAATTTGATCAAAGTTGATCATGTTGACCAATTTTGACTAAGTTTGATTAGTTGACCATGTTTGACCAGTTGACCAAATTTGACCGAATTAAATTTAAGTTGACCGAGACCGACTAGGGATAATAGAACAAGAATTGAACTATGTTTCTCAAAGGAACTAAAATTAGATTTAAATAAACCAGATCTAAGCGTATACAACGGATAGGGTCGAGTGTCAAAGGGGCATAGGTGCGTGGGACCTAATGTAAATAGTTTAATTTAGGTGTTTTCTTTAACTTGTATTCTTTGCATAAAACATGAGTGAATGACATGGGTTTAATGGTTTTATGTGATTTGAGTTACATCAATTGATTTGCAGTATATATAAATATACACTGATAAAGAGACCATAGGCTCGAGGTTCGAGTGCGGGGTCAGGGTACACGATGTGATTAAGATTAGACTCTAGGTCCGAGTGTGGAATTAGGGCACATGATCGATGAGCCTAGCTTCCGACCTGCTCGAGTGACAACACTTGAAGACCAAATGCGGGGTTAGGGTATTCGAGAAATAGGCCTAGCTCATGACCCGTTATAGTGGCCAGTATGCATGACTTACAACCTACTCCAGTAATGATTATAGGGTTGGATTTTATTATTTGAAACCCTAGTCTAGATATAGTTTTACTAGCATATGTTTATACTATTCTTCTTTAACTATTACATTGTTTATAACTACTTTTACTCTATATCATGCTTTCAAGCACTATTTCATCACTATTGTTCATGCATACATGCACTGTCTTTGGAATGCTAGTTATAGGTAACATATTGGTTTTACTACTCACTAAGTCATGTTGAAATTTAGGTTCACTACTCTACAACATTTCTAGTCCTTCGGTGGCCAACAAAGGGAAAGACATGGTGATAGTCTAGTCTCCCTTGGTTGTTCCTTCTTTTTCTTGGTTTTTGTTAGAAGTTGGTCATTTTGGTACATGTAAATAATGGTCAACTATGTATTTTTGAAATAAGACATATGTAATGTATAAACAACAACTCCCTATGGTGTTTGCTTACATTCGTACTCCATGAAATGAATCCTTAAATTATTCTGATATCACTTGTTGTTGTAATTGAAAAGGTTTAATAGTTATTGGGCAAACTTGACTTGTTGAGTGGGTTCATTGGGTCATTGTGTCTGTCGGGCCGCCCTTTTCTTGTGTATTTAGGGACTAAAATTACATGTAAATACCACTTATATAATGTAATGCCCCCTTATATATCTAATTATACATATTTTATACCATTTTCTCGCTATTTCTCATTTTATTTTATGTCTTTTGTACCGATATTTAGTTTTTTCAATCTCTTATTGATCAATGAAATTTGAATAAGATTTTTAATTATTTATTTATTTTATTTTATTTTTAACTAATATGTGTGTGTGTGTGTGTATATATATAATGTATACATGTGTATATACATTATTTTCATGTATATATCCTTAACATTTTTTTTCAAATAACCCTTCTAACCTGTAACACCCCAATTTTTGGCCGGACCTCCGTTCACGTTTTACCTCACGTGTGGATCGTCGCCCGTCGAAAATCGAGATGCTACTTGAAGTTTTCGTTCTGTCAAAATAATTTCTTCAAGATTGAGTTTATAATAATTTGTTCTCAGGTCAATCTCTGAATAATTTCTCATACAAAACAGAAGGATTTAAAATAACTTCTCAAGACATTCACCGGTTTCACTAACATGAGTCATCAATGAAGCAGCGGAATTTACGTCAAAAATATTCATTTAAACCAAAATCGTCAAACAATTAAAGTCATTTAAAAATAAAACAACCAAGTTAAAACCAACATAAATACATTAAAACAGGCTAGTAGAAAATATAAAACAAGACCTCCAAATCACCTATCCCTGACGACCTCCCCATGAGGTGTCCAATCAGAGTGCGAGTCTTCTGACGTAAGTCAATATATTCTATGTCCAGGTGAACCTGAAAAATAGAATGGGAGTGAGCTCGAAAGCTCTGTGGATCGATCCTACACATCAGATGCATTATATAGACTCAATCCAAAATATTACAAACACTTTCAAACATTAGGCGTTTCAAACATTCATTTAATTTTGGTCGAAGTCAAAATCGGAAGAGGATTGAGATGCCTTTCGGTATTCCCTATGATCCAATCCAATCATAATCGTAGAGGCCTCAGGTGGTACCATCTAAAATCAATCATATCTCAATATCACAGTCCAAGCGAGGGTATTTATCTAGACTCGTACTACCTCCCAAAAACTTCGAGCTGTCGCAGGCAGTTCAGGTTAGGAATACCTACGATCTGCCTTGTGGCTCGACAATCTCAAGCAGTGACATATAGGAGATGCCACCTCAATCCGCCTCAGGCTCGTCAATCGTACCGGTACGTGGATTCTTAACAACCCATTGTCTTATTTTAGTTTTTACAAGCAATTCAAATCATGCTAACCATCATTCATATCATGGAAAATAGATCAATATAATCCAGGCTATTCACATGAGTAACTAATGAAATCTAAATGCATGTTTCCTATTAATGCATGTTATAAATAAGCAAGGCACAATTTAAATAAAACATCACACCATCCTCCAAGCACGCCAAACAAGTTCAATCAATTTTATAACAAAATTCTAATAATCCTAAAACTATTTAACCAAATTCTTTGAATATTAAATTCGTATAATACAAATGAGCAAGAAAGTCCCGCCCACCTGATCTTGCCGTTCTTCTTGGCGACCTTGCTTTTCTTCGAAATCCCGTACTATAAAATGTATAAATCTAAAATTAAACACTTAATAGAATTACCCTTAAGCTTAAACAACTTCTAATGATTTAATCTTTAAAATTTGAATAATTTGTTGATATCAAAATTAACTTAATTATGAACAAAATAAGACTTCTATTGGTCAAATCTATAGTCTAGTTCATAACTGAGATTTCTAATTTTTTCTTAATAATAAAGTTTTGTTAAGATTATTGTTGAGTGTTCATTCAATTAATTTACGTTCATTTAATTTCCTAAATTTATATCCTTGACTACTTAGATAAATGATCTAAATTTAAATATTTGAATTAAATAAGTGGACATCCATTTATAAATTTTACTAGTATAAAATAAGTAGCTTATCGAAACTCTTTCGTTCTAGCAATGTATATCAGTTATGCATCTTATACATGATTCGAAACTTTATAATGTCTTGGTAAACTACTCTATGATTCCATTATTAGCTAAACATACTGAATTAACATTAATCATAATTTTCCTAATTTAAAGATAAATTAATTTTATTTTATTAATTCAATTAATCCTCATGTTCAACATTTAATAAATAGTCTAAATTTAAATTTATTTAATTTAAATTATTAAATATATATTCTAAATTAATTTTTCAAAATTGATTTATTTAATTTCTATTTGAATAATAATAATATTTTATTATTTGCCATTTGCATCTATAATCAGCTAAAAATAAATCTTATACAATCTAAAATTAAGAATCCAAATTTTTACCTTGCGTTGTCTTCTTCGCGTGAACATGATAGCAACGCACCACCAGCAGCACCCAAACTTTCACTTTCAATCTTCTTGTTCAGTTATCTAAACTCGAATTAACTAAACCAAATTTTCTTTTTCCATTTCCTAATTCATTCATCGCAACTCAAACCAAATCAATGCAAAACTAGGCTTTAAAGCTAGAATTTCACCTTCAGAAAATTCAAATCACGACCAAAATGCCATAGCCTTTATTATGTTTGTCCCAATCACAGGCTTTCACGATCTTGTGCTCAAAATTTCAGCACACAGCACTCTTCTTCACCAAAATCGAACGCACCAGCAGTCTCTCTTCTTCTCTATTTCAGTCCAAATCCGTAGCAGCAACAACGCACACTCACCCTCAGATTTAAATCACCATTCCAGTTTGTTTACTCATTTTGTTGTTGCAGCAAACGGTCCCCAAACCAGAGCAACCTTTAGCCCAGAATTTGAAGCGTAATCGCCATGTTCGGCTTCCTCTTCATTTCCGCAGCAGGGGACAACAACAGTGGCCTGCAACTGCAACTTCCTTCCTTCCATGGTCCGACGTCCCACAGCATTTCACGGTCCAACATCGCAGCCAACAGCCTCTATCAGCCTCTTCATTTATGCACCTTGCACCAACAGCTTGGATCCTTTTCTTTTCCAGCTCCACTGCGTCTTCTTCACGGTCTGCAGCAACCAGCTGCAATAACTTCAAAATAGAGTATCGGTAGCAGGGACCACGACAGCAACAGTTCCCCTTCTTCGTTCCATCTTCTTCTTCTACTTCGGTGGATCATCTTCTTCCCTTCGTTTCATTAGCTGCAGTTCACGTTCTTCCATCGACACGCACCACTCTGCAGCTTCTGTTCATCTTTGCAGCAGCTGAATTGGTCTTCTTCTCCACTAATGCTGCGCAAACGCGTCCTCTTCGTTTTTCAGTCGTGCAAAACGCAACAGCAACGACGCTCCTCTTTTCTCTTCCCCAGCACGCCATCCTAACCTTTGATTTTATCCCATTGCAATCGTCCCGGAGAAGCCAATTCACCGCCCATCTACTGCCCGAGACTTCCAGCTTGTTCCTGTTCCATCGGTCCGGATTTTCAGTTTTTTTTTTTTTTTTCTCTGATTACTTGAACCACTTATCTTTATATTATAAAATATATGTATTTGATAACGAAAATTTTTTCCTCATTTTTTGTTACACTTTTATTATATGTACGAAATACTTTTCACTCTTCTTTTCTCTCTCTTTTTTTTTTCATTATTGACACCGAGATTAGTTGATGTGTTCACAAATCATCAGGATATTTTCAAGTGTATTTTTTTCCAACTATAATATAGATATAGTTTTAATAATTATGATATTTCTTTCATACAATTTATATCTTATTTTATGTTTAGTCGCGACGTAGCATGCTCGCAAATTTCGGGGTGTTACATAACCACTAAATTAGATTTATTTGTTTATTTTTATTTTTATTTTTGTTTTATGTACAGTATACTCTATGTACACAAACATTTGATTTTATTGAATTTTTACTAAATAAATTCTAATATTTTATAATAAAATTTTTAAGTCTTCTAATAATATTCTATTTTTTGTAAATTATTAACAAGTCACTTTTATTTATGTACATATGTCAGTATTTACAAGAAATAACCATTTTACCCATAAATGATAGAATTACCATTTTATCCCTAAAAGTCAAATTTCACCTTTTGAGTCCTAAGCCCAAAAAACTTGTCTTTGATTTTTTTAGCCTTGAGAATTAAAGTTTTACTATTTAAGTATTTTATTTTATGTTTATTTACTTTAACTATTATTCAAAAAGCTTTATAAATTCTTGAGGTTTTCCAACTAAGTACGAATCAACTTCTAACTTGTTTTTCTCACATAGTCAACTTTTAACTTGTTTTTCTCACTTTTTTCTTCGTCTAATTGTTTTGTAATTTATCCAAATGGAAAATTTTCATCTGCATGCTCTTTCCGTAACTTGTAAATATTGACAAATGATTTCATTCTCACCACCAAAATTAGCATTTTGATTTGTATCAAACATTTTCCTCACCAAGACTTCAACTTTCTTTGCAACCAAATTACCTTGCTTAACCCCATACATTTTCTTTAAAGAAATAGTCAAGGTTTCAATTTATACCTTATATCAAGAACAATAACAACATATAACATCAAATTTGTTGGTGTTTCCTCGACACTTGTGACATTTTGTTTTCATTTTATATGAAAATTCCTTTGACAATGGATCAAATGAAATAGAATTGGTTGCAATCAAGATATGAATAAAATAAACCTCTAGAAAATATTTGTTTGTAGTTCCAAATAGAAATCTAGAAAAATTCAAAGTAATCTCATAAAAATAGTTCAAAAAAGCCAAGAAAAATTTAGTTTTGTGCCAATCAATAGGAAATGGGTAATCTTCTTCATTAAAGTCTCCACTATCTTATTTTTGTAACATTTCAAAAGTCTTCCAAAACTTAGAAGCTACCTCCAACATAAGGTATGCACAGTTTGACCCTTTTACTATATCTAAGTAGACAAGACTACTGGTAGGTTGCGCAAGTCTTGAACATGTATAATTTTGTAGGGGAGGATTTCACATACAACACAATGTTTTTAATCTTCATGATGGAGTTGTCATGAGTTTTTAATCCATTACTTACAACCAAATCAAGAATATGCGAAGAACACCTAATATAAAAAGAACTCACCATCTAATACCAACTCATTCTAGTTTCTTACTTTCTTATTCAAGTAAGCCACCACACAATATTATTAGAACTTGCATTATCCATTGTAGTTGTGAAACTTGATCAATACTCCAATCAAGCAAACACTGTTGGATACTATTCAAATGTGAAAACCATCACATAACTGGATTATTCATATTGTATCACTAACAATCAAAATAAATGTGAAAGCGTACCTGAATCCATTGTAATGTATGTAAGTCACGAGTCCAACGGTTGATCTTTCAAATCAACACGTAGTCTCTTTTGATTTCTTTCTGATGATGGGATGTCAAATAGAATGAAAACTTTTCATGTGTGGTTTGGGGACCATAACTACATATATATAGGCTAACTAAATGGTAAACCTAATTATTAATTTCTATATTTTGGCCCATCATAAAAATATAGAAATAATAATTCTGGTCTCTACACATAAATATTCATACTTAAATAAATGTATTTCAGCCCACAATAATTAAACTTTATTTGATCACATTAAATGGGCTAAACTTTATATGATAGTATTTAAATACACAATTATATTCACATATAAGCCCACATGTTTAATTAATACTCAACAATCTCTCACTTGGGCTATATGTGTACCATCATAATTGTGCATAAAAATTACCTTATGAATACTCAAAAAAAATTTTATTACTGAATGCACTTCAAAACAATCGGGTCCATCAATTATATCAACATAGGATCACAGCGATATTCGTTACATTTAACATAACCAAACCTATCAATGGTCACATATATTGACATAACTAAATGACATGGATCAAGTATGGATCTGTAGCATGGAAATTTCATGCAACGTGATCAATATAACATGCATATTTCCAACTGGTCCAAACTTATAAGTTGATGAGGTCAATCATTTTAAGCAAGTTTAGAGACAAAAAAAAAACCAAATACTTTATAAATGAAAATAACCAAAGTATCCATAAATCATAACCAAAAATCAACCAAAACACAAGTTCATATCTATAGTATAGCTAAGCACAAACTCCCACTAAAACTATATATCCTCAAAAAACATAACTCACATATGAGTGGTGTGCTCATGAAAGACCTTAGGTGGTAATCCTTTAGTAAGTGGATCCACAATCATAGAGTTTGTCCCAACATGCTCTATAGATAGTTGTCCACTCTGAACTCTTTCTTTAGCAACAAGGAAGTTGATGTCAACGTACTTTGATTTTGTTGAGCTCCTATTGTTATTAGAATACATAACTGTTGACTTATTGTCACAAAATAATTTAAGTGGTTTTTCTATGTTATCCACAATACGTAGCCCAGTGACAAAATTTTGTAGTCATATCCCATGGTTTGATGCCTCATGCCTCTAGCAAGCATGTAGATATAGCCTGAGGTGGATCTCCTACTGTCTTGGCATCCAACGAAATCAGAATCAAAATAACCAATGATCTCCAACTGATTCGATTTCCTATATGTGAGCATGTGTCCTTTTGTTCTCTATAAATACGGCATGACCCGTTTGGCTGTTATCCAATGATCCATTCTCGAGTTACTTAAAGATCTCCCTAGCATCCCAACAATGTACGCAATATCTGGACGCATACAAACTTGAGCATACATTAGACTTCTTACAGCTAATGCATAAGGAATCTTTTGCATATGTTTAGTCTCATAGTCATTTTTGGGGCATGGACTTAAACTGAGTTTTTCAGCCTTAGACACAAGGGTATCAACTGGTTTGCAATCTTGCATGCCAAATCTCTTTAGAACCCTTTCAATATAGCTCTTTTGTGATAATCCCAGAACACTCTAAAAGCAATCACAGTGTATCTGGATCCCTAATACAAAAGATGTGTCACCAAGATCTTTCATCTCAAAATTTTGTGATAAAATTTTCTTGCTTTTGTGCAATAAGCCCCTATCATTACTGGCAAGCAATATGTCATCGACATGTAAAACCAGAAAGACGTGCTTACTCCCACTAAACTTATGGTATATACATTCATCCACTGTGTTACTCTCGAAACCGAATGAGACAATAACTCTGTGAAATTTGTAATACCATTGATGAGACGTCTGCTTGAGTCCATAGATGGATTTCTTTAATTTACAAACCATTTGTTTTGCATCTTTTGACACAAAGTTTTCTGGTTGCACCATATAAATTGTTTCTTCAATGTCACCATTGAGAAATGCAATTTTAACATCCATCTGATATAACTTAAGATTAAAGTGTGCCACCAAAGCCATTATGATTCTAAAAGAGTCTTTCAAAGAAACTGGAGAAAAAGTCTCTTTATAGTCGATGCCTTCCTTTTGTGTAAAACCTTTAGCGACAAGACTTGTTTTGTACCTTTCTACATTGCCTTTTGAATCCCTTTTGGTTTTAAATATCCATTTGCAGCTAATGGATTTCACACCTTTGGGCAATGAGACTAAGTCCTAGATATCATTGTCTTTCATGGACTTGATTTCGTCATTCATGGCATCAATCCATTTATGAGAATTAGAACTTTCTATGGCTTGATAGAAGTTGATTGGATCATCTTCCACCATTCCAATGTCAACCTCATGTTCTTGGAGAAATACAAAGCAATCATCTGAAATTGCACTTATCCTTTCTCTAGTGTATCTTCTTATGGCATTGATTCTTGAGATTGTGGAGTTTGTTCTCCTAGAATATCTTCTGAAATTTGCATGGAAGGATCAATAACATTGTCTTGATCCGAAACTGCTTCTTGAACAATGACAGGATTAGAAGTTTGATCCTGATTGTTGTCAATAGCAATTGGAGGAATAGTAATATATTCCTCTTCAAAGACAAAATCTTTTATCTTTTCCACCTTGCAAACTCAACATCATCAAAGAATCCAGCATTACCTGTCTCAAAAATGGACTTAGCTATGGGATCATAAAACTTGTAACCCCTGGATCTCTCAAAATATCCAACAAATTAACAACTAATAGTTCTTGAATCCAGTTTCTTTTCATTTGGCCTATAAGGCCTTGCATCGGCTGGACATCCCCAAATGTATAAGTGCTTCAAACTAGGCTTTTTGCCCGTCTAAAGTTCATAAGGGGTTTTATTAGTTGCTTTAGTTGGAATTCTGTTGAGTATATACGTTGCGGTCTTTAGTGCATCTCCGCAGAGTGATTCAGGTAAGGTAGAATGAGAAATCATGCTCCTCACCATGTCCTTAAGCTTTCTGTTTCATCTTTCAGCAACACCATTCATGCTAGGAGAACTTGGCATGGTGTACTGTGGGACGATATCGCATTCCTCTAGGAATTTAGCAAATGGTCCTAGACGTTGTTCACCTGATTCTTCATACCTGCTGTAGTACTCACCACCCCAGTCTAATTTGATGCTTTTAATTTTTTTGCTGAGTTGGTTTTCAACTTCAGCCTTATAACTTTTGAACACATCTAAGGACTGTGACTTTTCATGAATGAGATAAAGGTAGCCATATCGTGAAAAATTGTCTATGAACGTTATAAAATATTGTTGACCATTCCAAGAAGTTGTAGGGAAAGGACCACAAATATCTATATGTATAAGTTCTAAGATATCAGAAGCCTTATAGGCACGTAATCTCTTAACATTTGTTTGTTTTCCCTTTATGCACTGACAACACACATCAAAATCTGTAAATTCAAGGGAGTTGAGAATTCCATCAAACACAAGTCGCCCAATTCTCCTTTTGGAGATGTGTCCTAATTTCTTGTGCCACAGTGAAGAAGAATTCTCATTGGTTAATTTTCTTTTTAAACTACGCATACCCACATGCAAGGATTCATTAAAAGAGGCAATTATCGCAAATATAAATTATCGTAACATGATAAAGAACCAGTACCAATCAAATTTGAATTTTGGAAAAGACTAAACTTTTTTCTTTCCAAATGAACAATGAAATCAAAATTTGTCTAATACAGAAATAGAAATCAAATTTCGCCTGAAAGACGGTACAATGAAAGTCTCGTTCAAATCTTAGATAAAAACCAGTTCTTAATAATAATCTAAAAGTTTCAATTGCCTCTACTTCCATCGATTTGCCATCAACAACATAAATGTGTCTTTCACCATCATTGGGTTTTCGGCAATTCAGGCAGCCCTGCATTGATACATTGATGTGAGTTGTTGCACCAGAATCCAGCCACCATGTGTCTCCAGATATTGAAGTTAAATTAACCTCTAAACAAACAAAATTAAGAAGCATACCTTTCTTTACACGCCAAGCGTGATATTTGGTACAATTTTTCTTTACATGCCCTGCAGTTCCACAGAAGAAACAACTATTTTCCTTTTGTTGTTTCTTATGTGGTGTTGCATCCGCAGCATCCTTAGTTTTCTTTCTTTTGACATTCTTTTTGCCCTTTGCAATAGTAGCTAAGTGAACACTTTCTGTCTTATCAAGCTTTAACCTTTCCTCTTCCTGGACACAGTGTGAGATGAGCTCATTAAGAGACCAAGAGTCATTTTCATGATGTACTCCCTGATGTTTTCATTGCCTTTATACTTCATTGAGATGAGGCTTGCCAAAAGTGTACTGGTTTGAGCCTTTTCATTTTTGGCAAACTTCTTCTCAAGGTCTGCAAGGAAACCTTAGTTGTAGTAACCGTATCAGACATAGTGCCCCAAAAAGCTTCTAGAATTGCACGTTTCATGACCATTAGACTTATGCAATTTGATTACTCCCATTTTTTAATTTTTCTCTTTTCATCAGAGTTACTCTTATCAATAAGAGGAGTAGGTTGATCAATCCTCAGCGCAAGGTCTAGGTCCATGTCTCCGAGAACAATCAATATATTCTCTTGCCATGCTTTAAAGTTGGTGCCATTAAGCATTGGAATAGAATTTATGCTAGCAGAGATATTTGAAGCAGAATTGTTAACTGAATAGAGAACAAAAATGAAACAAAACAAAATAAATCACGTTAGCACCATATTATGCAAAAAAAAATGATTTCAAATAATGATAGGGCCCATCATAAGATACCTAACACAACATCAATATTTAGTCTTTTGACAGAAATATTAACTTGTAAGTGGTACTCTTGGTGCAATAATCAGACATTGACAATAAAACGTGTTGAACAATAAATCTTTCTTTGGGTCGATTCATTATTCATATGGTACACCGAATAATCATCACATGTCTATTACCGCTGGTACATATATAATTCTGGCCAAATATTGACCATCCTTTGGGTTGATTAAAATTTGCATGAATTAAATATGCACAAGTTTCTTTTAATATTCTAAGTTTGATTAATTTCCACAAGAGAGGTTGCTTTGGCGACGTGTTGCTTCAATTAACTAACTTCTGAATATTATGTGACATACCAAATTTAAAATCAAATTCACCAATGTTGCATAATAAAACCAAAATATTTAATTTCTTAAAATTTGAACAATTTTCAAAGGTTCCAACATGAAAAATAATCAAAATGAATTTCAAACAATGATAATAATAAACTTTTTTTTGTTGTGTGAATGAAAAAAATAGAGCCCACAGTTGACTTTATTTAACATGCTGCAATTAATCCTTAGTCCTTATATTTATATATAGATTTATGAGCAATATATATAACAAATGTACACATAGAGGCGCAGTGAAGTGTTGTTGGGTCATAAGTGGAAAGGTCCAACAATAACTCTATGTATATATAAATATAGAGGCCTCATAAGTGGAAAGGTCCAACAATAACTCTATGTATATATAAATATAGAGGCCCAGATGGTTGCTGCTGGGCCACAAAAGTGGCAGCCCAGCAACAATCCATTTTTCTTTATTTTAATCTTCAAAATAAGAGGCCCAACTAGGCATATTACTATTCATGGCCCAGTTATCCTTTCTTCAACCTAACACCTAAGGTTGAAAACCCTAACACCAATAGCAAGCAAAGTCATGGCGGCTGCATAATACTGTTTGCAAACTAGTCCAACCACAATGGTTGTTGGCCGGTGGAAGTTACACCAGACTTTAGCAATTGTCGGCGACTGTCATCGACAGCCTATTGCCGACGGTCATGAATCACTATTTTTTTTCTAAATAATCCTTCCAATGTTTTTAAAATTGATGCTACAATTTGATTTTCAGCTAAACCACACTAACAATAAGAGCCCACCAGCAGTAACGACCACTAAAACTTAATCTGAAATTTTTTAAAAAAAAACCTTAATCTGAAACTACAAAAAAAAAAAAAAAAAAAAAAAAAACTTTGAATCCAAAATAATAATAATGTAAAACTTAAAAAAAAACTGAAAATTCTTAAATCCACCAACCATTAATCTTAAATCCATAAAAAAAATAAAAAAAATTTAAAACCAAAAATTAAACTGGTTTTTCTTCTTTTTTTTATTAATATGGAATCAATCCAAAAGAATAAAAACAATAATAACAATAATAATAATAATAATTAAACTTCAAATCTGAATGAATAACTAATTCTAAATGATTCAACATGAAACGACTCTGATACTACTTGTTGCATACTATTCAAATGTGAAAACCATCACATAACTGGATTATTCATATTGTATCACTAAGAATCAAAATAAATGCAAAAGCGTACCTGAATCCATTGTAATTTCTGTGAGTCACAAGTCCAACGGTTGGTCTTCTAAATCAACACGTAGTCTCTTTTGATTTTTTTTTTCTGATGATGGGATGTCAGATAGAATGAAAACTTTTCACATGTGATTTGGGGACCACAACCACATATATATAGGCTAACCAAATGGTAACCCTAATTATTAATTTTTATATTTTGCCCCATTATAAAAATATAGAAATAATAATTCTGATCTCTACACTTAATTACCTATACTTAAATAAATGCATTTCGGCCTACAATAATTAAACTTTATTTGACCACATTAAATGAGCTAAACATTTTATATGATAGTATTTAAATACACAATTACATTCACATATAAGCTCATATGTTCAATTAATACCCAACAAACACTTCTCAATTGTTTTACCAATGATATCTATACTATGACTTTTAATGAGGCAAAAATTTAAAGTTCATTTTTGTGATTTCCACCCATTGTTTATGAAATGTGCTGTGAGAAGTAAGCAATTCATATTGTACCTTGGACTCCAACAATTTGTAGTAAGACTCACCATTTGACCACTCTTATAGAAAAAATTATGGCAAAGCTTCATATAATCCCTTGCCACAGTAACCCTAGGAAGGCAGTTTAAATTTAGGTTGTATTCCTTCACTATACTCACAAAATCTTTTTTTCTCAACAAAACTAAAGGACAAATCATCTTTAATTGTCATTCTTGCAAGCAATTCCTTACAATGATCAACATTACAAGAATTAGCAACCAAAGTAGTGCTCATGTTAGATCCCTTTATACTCTTATTTTTAGAAGATAGGGTAGATTGTACATGATGAGAAATCTTATATGGGCAATTATTATAGGATTAAATGTGTCTTTTCAAGTTTTGGTTCTATGGAGCTTAAGATGACTTGCGTAACTAGCGCTACAATATTTACATTCACCCCTAGCAGTTTTAGGACCATCATCTAAATGATTAAAATGAAACTAAGCATTTAAAGGAGGTCTAGTGGCTTTTCTTTTACCTAGATGATTTGATGGTGGTGCCAATATAGGAGTCAGAGCAACTCTTTGTCTTTCTAACAGCTAGAGGACTATCCTCATTTAAAGTTGTTGTATCCATTTCAATATCTTGATCTTGTAAGAATAAATTTGCCTCAAAATTGACATCTAGCAAGTGAAAAAATAAAGAAAAATATTAAATAAATAAAAATGAATATATTACAATCGATGAATAGTAGAACGTTGCTTTTGTATAGATGCATTACACACACACACATATATACATGACATTTTACGAAAAAAAAAAGTAAAGCAAATTTTTTCAATAAACATTACAGAGAAATATAAACTAAGTAACAAACTTACAAATACACACAAATAATGAAAGATTCAAACACGTATAGCTTCATTTAAAAAAAAAAAAAGGGCAAGCAAGATGCATTTCTTTAATTCGCTATTAAAAATACAAATATGACACTATGTAATTATGCATATGATATAGTAAAATACACAATAATAAAAAAACTAAAATATATAATATTTGAATATGAAGAAGCAATAATCAAATGATAGATTTTTGAGCTTTGAAGAGGCTTTGATGAAGAAAAATAGAGAATAAAAACAAAAATGAAGAACCAACATAGAATGAATACAAGAACCCTAGCTGTCATGTTGTTGAGAAGAAAAAGATGTGCAAAAATTTGGACTAGAAAAACGAAATGAAAAGACAAAAAAATGCAAATAATTAGAAATGAAAAAGGGAGATGAATTGACACTTCGTTGTTGACAGAATGAGAGAAAAAGATGGAAAAAAAATGAAAATTAAAGAGCGAGAAGCAACCAATAGTGAAAAGCAAGCAACAACCAAGACAAGAAAAGAGGAAGTGAGGAAGAAGAACTACAAGAAAGAGAAAAACAAGTTAGGGTTTGTCCAAGTTGAGAATGAATGAGTGACAGACAAACTAATAAAAAAAGATTTTTTTTAATATAGAGGAAATTACAAACAATATCCAAAAAAATATTTACAATAATATAAACCCATCTTTTATAAAGTTTTAGATATAACATATAACTTAAAATATTATCAATTATACTAGAATATAATAATTTGTTTTAGAGGGTTTAGACATTTGGGTACAATATATAATGATTGTTTCACGAATCTTTCTTCTTTTGCTTCTTCTTGGCCAAAATCTCAAGGAGATTCTATTTGACACTGCAGATCTTTTTCTCTTCTTTTTAAAATAAATGAGTAAATAATGTAATAAATATTAGTTAAAAAATTAATATAATTAAATTTATTTTTCAAAGAAAAACTCAAGGAAATTTTTGAAAAAAATTCTATTTCCACACATACTTGTAAAATTTGAAGACTTTTTTTTCTTTCTTTTTCAAGTATACATCTTCAAGATGTCACTTTATGTCTACACACACACTTTGAATTTCATAAGACGGTTAATTCAATTTCAAGGAAAAGCACTAGCAAAATCAAATACATTGATTTAAAAGATTCAAATATTTAAACCACAAAATAATTAAAGTTGTCTAGGCCCGTTGGCCAAATATAGAATAGTTAAATCAATCTAAACCCCATTAGCCAAACATCAACCATGTAGTTCAAGTATCCATATGAGAAACAATAAAGAAGGAATTGTGCTTGGATGGCCTAATATCAATGTTCATTGATGGTTTACAATCCATTCATCAAACTCAATATGATTTTGACTGAACATGCCCTTGTCAATAGTCTTCTATCACTGAAAAAAAAAAAAGTTGAATGAGCTCAAAGAGCCAGTGGATCCATCCTAATTTTTAAGTCATTATTAAATAGGCATAAATAAATGAACAACTACACACTTTTAAACATTAGGCATTTCAACAAATTAATTGTTTAAGTTGAGGTTTTTCTTTCAAGTAAGAAGAATATCTCTAGGTGGCCCTTTCAATTATCAAGCGCATTGCACATCTCATATGCATATCTCATATTATATATAAAAATTCAACAGTCATTCAATCTTACATCAAGTCATCATATGAAGGTTACCTTGTAACTAGTTTCTAGAGGGTTCCATCAAACAACCCAATCTGTTAGCCTAAGCCATCATCTCTAGGGTCCACAGGCGATACCCAAGTGGGTCTGTAACGACCCGTATTTTTGAACAGTTAGTCGACGGGTTCGATATGTATTTTTTTTGTATAAATTAATGAATTATAAATGAGAAATACATGATTATACAGAAATACGAAATTTTTGGCAATGGTATTAATCAATATGTGTATTAAATGGTAATACATGAT